>JAPZIH010000855.1:116206-148868 GCA_027410445.1 Discoglossus pictus | reverse complement strand
CTTAAATGATATATTTACTAGCAACCCTACATCTTCTAATGACCATGAACAGCTGCATGACTGTCTTACCACTATACATGACCCCACTTCACCTTGACCTGACCTACTGGATATGCCTATTGACCATGCTGAGAATGTGTTTGTTGATGGGTCATGTTCTAGACCTGCAGATGGGGTCTATAAAACAGGGTTTTTGCTGTAGTTCAGCTCCCAGATGTTGTACTTGAGGCAGGTCTTATCCCTTTTACTTCCGCACAAGCTGCTGAACTTATCGCCCTTACAAAAAGCATGTCACCTTTTTGCAAATAAATCTGTAAACATTTACACTGACTCCCGTTATGGCCCTTTGGTGTGGTTCATGATTTTGGAAAAATATGGCAGCAAAGAGGCTTTGTTGCTGCTGATGGTAAACCGATCTCCCACACCAATCTCATTAATTCTTTACTACAAGCTATCCAGTTACCGAAAGACAATGCATTATCCATTGCCGCGCACACACTAACCGCACAGACTTTGTTTCTAGAGGAAACGCCTTGGCCGATCAAGTTGCTAAAACTGCTGCGCTGTAATACCTACACCCACCCATACTTTTCATGAAATTGCTTTATGAATTACAAGGCTTTGCAACACCTGATGATTTATCATATTGGCAGTCACATGAATTTAGAAAAAGGACACACATGGCCTTTTCTCAAAAGAGGGGAAGATAGGGATACCTGAGAGTAGTGCCCCAATATTCATAGTACAGGCACACTGGGTGGGACACAAAGGAATTAAGCAACCATGCAACAGTTACAACTGTCTTTTTGCATCAGAAACTTATAATCACACTGCCAGACATACATACAAAGATACATACAGTGTCTACAGAATAACTCTACAGTACCTAACAAAGCATTACATGATCACTTGCCTCCACCCACAGCTCCATTCACTCCATTTACAAATTGATTTTACTCATATCCCAAAGACAGGATAATACTGAGATATGGATGCCCATTGCAAAATATGTTAACCCCTTCATTGGCAGAATATGTTAACCCTTCAAATATGTTACAATCAGCCACACCCACTTAACTCTATATGGATGCAACACCTCATACTCACGTATTTCCCATCAAAATATAATAAGAGTGTATAATTTATGTTAACCCACACTAATCCAGGGTATAACTGTTTTAGGGCAATAGGAAAATGTAAATCTGTTGGTCCACTTGCTCCAATACCACACTTATTTTTATAGGACCTCCTCTGGTTCCTCCCTTTTCTGACCTGTATAAGAGTTGTTCACCTTGGAACTGTAGTGGTCCTGGATGTCCTACCTATTTTCTCTTTTACATAATATATCAATTAATGGTACTGGTTTGTAGGCAACAGTAATGGGTCCCGTGTCTATTCTCTTCCACCTTATGCCGCCTTCTCCAGCCATGAATGTATACTTTATCTGTGGCAGGTACGCCTATCGACGGCTGCCCCCTAATTGGGTGGGCAGTTGTTATTTAGGTCTAGTAATCCCATATATATACACAACCCCAACACTTCCACAAGGCCGCATCAGAACCATGAGGGATATAGAGCAGAAGTGCGGGTGGAAAATATTCCTAGGACACCCTAGGTATAACCTTCCCACATGCAGGCGTAGTGAAACTACAGGTAGAAACTATCCATACTTTCTCTACTAGTACAGAGAGCCTTGAATAGCTCCGCTGAAGCAATTGGGAAACTAAACTAGGAGCAGGTGCAAATGTAGAATGGTCACTTTGTAGAATAGAATGGCTTTAGATTATGTTTTAGCTTCCAAAGGTGGTGTGTGTGCTTTAATAGGTAAAGAATGTTGTTCTTATATTGATGATAATTCCGTTTACTCTGTCATTACTTCCCTTGTATTCCTTTGTGCTTTTATTACATACTGTAAGGCTTTATTCCTAAGAATTTTCAGCTAAATACTGTGACTTAACACCACCAGGTCACAGGTATATCTCATGTACTGATACCCTGGAGGTTCTATCACCTTCCAGTGTCTCAGTTCGCTTGCTATCATATATAAACACCACTGCTTACATCCCAAATAAAGATCACGTTGTGATCTAAGAGGGAATGAAGGGGTTTAACATATTCTGCTGATGAAGGGGGTTAACATATTTTGCTGACACATAGCCTAACCATAATATCATGTGCCTATCCTTGGGATGTTTTTCGACCTTACTAAAACACAAAACATTTCTAGTTGTTCTAGAAACAGACAAACACCTGATTATTTGTCCTTGTACCAACTAACATGACCCGTAAAGATGCTGCTAATATCCGCCTTCTTTTGCAAGTATAAATTCTATGCAATGACGTAGCAATAAACTAAATTAGTACTGAGAAAGATTTTGTGTGTAGTGTTACTTCCAGTACGAATTTCACAGAATTCTGTTTGGGCCCTGTGTTTTCTTAAGCCACCAACTACTGATTAGGAAGCCCCAACACTGCTTCTCCATTGCGAGGCTTGGCTTCTATTCCGTCACTGCCACCAAAATGTAACGGAGTTGGAATAATAAGTCCAATATCTCCGCTGGTATACTGCAAAATATTAGGTAATCTTAGGAAGTTTATTCCCATTAGTGTTCCCACTTATATCAGTAACAATATATTTAACCTAGGGGTTTATTTACAATTTGGCCAACAAGTTAGTTGTAAATAAATAAATGATAACAACGACGAAATTAAAAAGATTTAAAAACAGTCTAAAATCAATGGAAACTGGATTCTCCTCTGATAAACTGTGATTCAAGTCACTATTAAATAATTCATAGAAATATATAGCTTTCTCTTAATATTTGGAGAGAATCATCAAAGTTGCATATATATATAAAATCATACTTTAGATATTAGGCAAAAAATAGAGCAAAACTTATAGTTCTATATAGAAACTTAATATAGGAGACTTGGTAATTCCTTTATCTCCTATCTATAATCTATTGTGCCCTGATACTCAGGAATAATTGAATAAGAATCATATAACTCACAATTCGTAGTTCATTGTGTGCAATGCACCTTAAGGCAGTTATCCTGATTCATGTGACTAGCCCTGTTCTGGATAATATGTACTTATGCCTGACAGGCAATGTCTCAGGTAAATTTAATGTCTGAAACGTATATGGTTGTTACAGTCATTAGTTTCTATATATAATTAGAAGAGAACACAATTTGTGTATTTCATTTTGCCTGATCTTGAAGAGCCATACTGCAAAATCCTGGAGTTACCTAACTAGTGTCATGCTTCTTAGTGAGAACGCTAATGCTGCATGGCTTCACTTCCTAGTGTCACGTGGATGGCGTCGTGCGTAATGACGCATGTTTGCGTGTAAACGCCTCTGCCTGACGCGTTTCAACGTGCTATGACGTCTTTATCAAAGGGGGGAGGCATCTAGGCCGTTGATAATCTTTTATAGTAGCTGGGTTGCATAGAAACCCATATTGAAATCGTGGCTTGATGGAAACCATGTTTAATGAAGGCCCGAGCCTTCTGAATGTTTATATGTGGCTAAATAAAACTATATATCACATGAGCAACCAAATCTATGGTTGCATGCAGATATCAAACAGATATACAATAAGAATGAATGTGGATCTGAGATCTGATGACTGAAAAAGTATTATGTCTATATCCCTATTTACTGTGTTGGCATATGTATTGAGACAATAGTGCCATAAATTAGAGTGAAGCTGAACCATACGTCTATATAGAAACCAGCATAATTACATTTATCCCCAGCATTTGTATGTGTATTGGGATGATAATGCCATTAGTTTAGGATGAAACTCTATTATAAGTCTGTATACAATATAGCATATTTGTTTTTATACACTGCATTAGCATGTGTATTAGGTCTAACAGTGCCAATAAAGCTAAACTATGAATCTATTTATGATCCTTCAGATTTGCATTTTCCTGTATTAGGATGTGTATTGGGACCATAATGCCATAGATGTAAGATGACGATAAACTATGAGTCTATAGATATAGTCAAGCCCTCTCATCCCCTCCATTAGCATATGTACTGAGACAATAGTACCATCAATTTGGGGTGAAACTAATGTATAAATATAGTAGATAATATTTTGCCTACCTAGTAGGTCCCTAGGTCAGATTTAGATGATATAATATCATATTGAGGTATATACTACTCTCCATCTTTGGGATTTGAAATAGGAGTATCAACTAATAAATTGAAGAAGACATGTAAATTCCAATATTGGAAATGAAAAAGTGTTAATTGTGATAAAAACAAAGCTAAAAAAAACGAATTGTGTTATAGTGTTAGTGGCCATTAGAGGAATGTTGTTAAACATTATAAACCTAATGGTGACCACTGAATATAGTGTAAGACAGTAGTGAATCTAAGTGATTTCTATTTATTGTTGTGCCATACCATAAAGTTAATATATGTTATCACCCTATTGCTGGCCACCTAACACCATGTTTAAGATAGTGAATCAAATGAATGTGTATTCTATTTTAATCCGGTGCCTCCATGACTAGGTGTGAAACCAGATTAGTGAGGACAATAATGATGTGTATAATGAGATGCAACGTAAGCTGCCCTCTATGTATAGATAGAAGAGAAAAAGTGCATTATATAGCTAGACTTCCAATTATTTGATGTTTAAGTGATATAGTGTATTTTAATCCATAATTTGTGTACTTTAAAGTTTTAGTTCAAATTAGTGATATTAAAACTCCATTATATCCCAACATTCGAATGTTTCCTAGGGGAATGCTATCTTCCTGATGTGAGGAGACCCTGTTTCAAGGAGTTTGGTATGTTTAGGTCTATAGTACCAATGCTAACCAAAGGGATATTAGGTTTGAAAATATTGCTGGTAAATTGCCGGCTCATATTTTATGTATCTCCTGCCTAGTAAGATGTATAAGCTTGGCAGTTCAAAAATGAGGCCTATATTCTGTGGCTCTATATGAGTTGATTCTCAAACACAAATTGAGTATTGACTACTATCCTATGCATATTTAAATAAATGGAGTAAATGAAAAGCCCTCATTCAATCCCCTAGGGGCTTGGGCCTTCAATTTATAAATCCACCTGGCCTCACATTGTAAAACTTTCCTTTTCTTGGGCCTGGCTCAACATTATTGTAACGGAACCCATCACTGTTTTACCCTGTTTATGGTTATTTAATTCTTGGTTAAAATATGATCCTAGTAATATACTGTATGTATGTTGGTTTATGCTCTACAGAATATTGGCCCCAGGCTAGTGCAGACCTTGGCAGGAGAGATAATCCTGTTACAGATAAGGACTGTTAGGTATTTTAATTTCTTCATTTAGAAATTAATTAGCTAAGAATATCATGATTATAAAAAGTATGTCAGCATGTTTCTTATCTCACTAGAATGTTTAAGTGCGTCATCTGTAGAATGTTTACGTTAAAACATCTGTATCCTGTGTCCTGTTTTTCGCTTCAGATTCTACTGAGACAACGTATCTGAAGCAAGCTGGGAGTTTTAGATAAGGTTTTGCTGAGTAAACATAAAAAGACAGTTGCTTGCAAATATGTATTAAACCCTATTTCCAACTATGCTAATAAGCTGTGACGTGTTTTATGCTATATAAGAAACAGACTGTCCAAATATAACTCAGAGATTATTCTGGTGACACTATGACTTCTGTGCATTATTTTCTCTCATTATATCTTGGTACTCAGATATAATTGATACACACATCAGAATACATGATTACTCACTAATCTGATCCTATCATTTTTGGTCCTTCGAGCGGTGGTTGTTTCCCTTATCATTCCTCGGACGGGAGCAAAACTCCTTTTACCGTGCACGGGGGGGTCAGTTGCTGTGGACTCCCTTACCTTGAGAAAGTCCTCAGGCCTGATATATACGATCAGTTGGACCACAGAGGCAAGGTGTTTGTTTTTCCGGGGGATGACAAGGCACAGCTTGCAACAAACTGACAGTGAGTATCTGAATTTCTGCTGCATTTTGCATGTGTGTGTATGTCCCAGGTCCTTGCCTAACAGTGATATTAGGTAAAAGAGTTGTACAACTAGGTTTCTAGCCTAGTAATAGGTAGAAGGGTTGGAACTTACCCATAGGGAGGTAAAAGAGTCATTATCCTGAGGAAAAGACTATAAAATAAGTTCTCCGTACGTAACAATATTGAGAATGCTTACCATGAAAAAGGGGTAAATGAGTCTGACTTTCACATGAGCTCTTGCAAGAATATATGTATGTGTGTGCATGTTACCATTTTGTATGATTTAAATACCGGTACCGGGTGTGTGTCTGTTTGTAAGGGGTGTAAAACGGCTCACATTTTCTTGGTTATTATATATACCTGTAAATATTCTGTATATTTCTGTGTCCTTGTGAGTGTATGTATCTATACATGTATTCTTTTGTGTTGTTCTCCTAATTCTTACCTGAAACTATCCACTTTTGGTAGTGAGTGGTCACGCATTACCCACCTGGTCTCCTGTGACTTGCCTGTGTTTATGGAAGGCGCACAAACCAAAATTTGTGGCAGTTGAGCACTACGGGCTAAATATTTCTCTTTTCTCCTTCTCTGTACCCTTTTAGTAGTGAAGTTGTCACACACTACCTGAAGTCCACCGCAGGGCTAGCCAGTGACTTGCCTGTGTTTTGGTAAGACGTGCGGGTGATTTTTATAATTACCCGTAGCGGTTGAGCACTACGGGCTAAATATTTCTCTTTTCTCCTTCTCTGTACCCTTTTAGTAGTGAAGTTTTCACACACTACCTGAAGTCCACCGCAGGGCTAGCCAGTGACTTGCCTGTGTTTTGGTAAGACGTGCGGGTGATTTTTATAATTACCCGTAGCGGTTGAGCACTACGGGCTAAATATTTCTCTTTTCTCCTTCTCTGTACCCTTTTAGTAGTGAAGTTTTCACACACTACCTGAAGTCCACCGCAGGGCTAGCCAGTGACTTGCCTGTGTTTTGGTAAGACGTGCGGGTGATTTTTATAATTACCCGTAGCGGTTGAGCACTACGGGCTAAATATTTCTCTTTTCTCCTTCTCTGTACCCTTTTAGTAGTGAAGTTGTCACACACTACCTGAAGTCCACCGCAGGGCTAGCCAGTGACTTGCCTGTGTTTTGGTAAGGCGTGCGGGTGATTTTTATTATTACCCGTAGCGGTTGAGCACTACAGGTTTTTACACTCTTCCTACCCTACCCTCTGTCCTTGTAGTCTGTGAGATTTTAGTTTTTTTTGTTTGTTTTTGTTTTTTTGTTGTTGTTTTTGTTTTTTTTTGTTTTTCAAATGGGACAAACCTGCGGTTGCTGTATTAAACAGCACACGCAGGACCCACCGATTAAACATAAAAAAGGTAAAAAAGATAGGACCAGGGCAAGTAAAATAAAGATTAAGGAAAAACATGTTGAACTTATTGAAACAGAGGATGCTGTCAATAATCTACAAATTGTTGAAGGTGACAAAATGCGAATGTGTATGACAATGACGGTGCCTACGGGGGGAGGGACATGTAATGTTAACCACCTCTCTCCTTCGGAAGAGGAAGAGGATATGTTTATGTGTACACAGAAAAGACTTCCACGAGTGACCGCCCCTCCACCTCCTGGGAATATGGTCACTTATAGTGATGATGTAGAGGGCGAATTTGATGATGCCCGCAAATACCTGCTTGCCGCCACCGCTCCAAATCCACCTCCTCCGACACCACCACCTTATGAAGGACGGCCCGCCAGAAGCAGGCGGGCACCGGATCATCATTATGGAGGTAAGGGAATGACATCTGTGCCATTATATCCTTTAATTGAGGTTCCCAATCCTAGAGGGGGAGAGCTTGTAGAGGGGGGAAATGTGTTGCCACCCACAATGCTAGTATACCGGGCATGGACGGATGCAGATGTGAGGAGAGCTGTAGAAGGAGTGCCCCACCCAAATGACAATATGGGAATTTTCAGACTTAAGTTCCAGCGATTGCAGCAAAGTTTTAAATTAAATGGTGTTGAGGTTGAAAGATGTCTGAGGCAGATATTAGGGTCCGATTGGATCCTTAGTGAAGGTGACTGGAATCCACTGGACCCAAGGGGGGAACCATTGCGCTATGGATCACAGGAACTGACCCAACAAGTAGACGCTCTAATAGGCAGAATAGCTGACAGACACAGGGAACATGCAGACTGGACTAAGATAAATGAGTGTGTACAGAAAGATGATGAAAGTGTGGAACAATATATGGGGAGGTTGCGGGTAGTATTTGACAGCCATAGCGGGGTAGCCAGACCTAACCCATATGATGATGCTGGTCCATATGCTCAGCAGCTAAAGAACGCTTTTCTCAGGGGATGTTACCCAGAAATAAATGACTTTGTGATACAACACCAAATTACTTATAAAACATGTCCCCTTAGGGAAACCATAGAATATGCTAAACATGCAGAAGAGCAGTGTAAGAGAGCAAAAGAAAAGAAACAGAAAAAGCAAGATAGTAAACCAAAGGAGGTGTATTTAATGACTTCTGTTGATGGGAAAGCGCAAACTGTAACTTCTGCTTTCTTTTCTGGTGATGGTGGAAATAATCAAAACCGTGGAGGGAGAGGAGGTGGACGAGGTCGAGGTGGAAACAGAGGAAAATTTTATGGAAGTTGTTACGTGTGTGGCAAGGCCGGCTACTTAGCACGTCACTGCAGAAACAGAAAGTACCAGGAGGAGGAGGGAGCGGATGACGATGACCACCAGACTGACAAATGACTAGAACCAGGTTGTACCCCTCCTTTACAAATGTTTGCTGAACAAGAATTGCATGAATCTGAATTGTATGTGTATGGTAATAATGATGCAAAATTGCCAGAAATAAATGATGTGTTGAATTTAGAATCATGTATAGACTTAATGGCTTTAGAAGAACAACCAGTCATGCAACTAAATGTAGAGGGGGTAATGATAACATTTTTATGCGATACAGGAGCATGTAGGTCAGTATTGAGCGATGATGGCACATGGACTAGTTACACGTCGTCACAAAACATACTGGTTAGGTCAGCAGCAGGACAGACAAATAGTGAACCTGTATCATGCCCACTTACAGTGAGATTGTTCAATGGCCAAACATTTGAGCATCCTTTTATACTCTCCCCTAGATGCCCGATAAATCTCTTGGGTAGAGATCTGATGCTGAAATGCAACATTAGAGTGGTTCCCACAGAGAAAGGCATGAAAACATACATGGGGGACATACCTGTCGATGTAAATGTAGTGCAGGGGATGGGTGAACCACATTACTTTTACACATTAGACATAGTGTCGAAAGGGCCGGCACAAGTATCCAGCGCTTTCATAGCCATGGCTAATGACCTAGCTCCATCTTCCAGTGTAAAACAAAGCACAGAGTCATTACACTGCACTATGAAATTTGAAAGTACATCGGATAGGGATGTGGACTATGAAAAAACATTTTTCAAACACACCAATACTAGAATAACCTTGGATTACATATACTGGACCTAAAATGGGTATACAGGGGTGGGAGTAAAACTGAATAATCAAGACCAGTTACTCTATGCAGGACACACAGTGCCACACATATCACTGACTATGCCAGCTGGTGGAAGGTGGGTACAGGTAGGAGGAATGGTAGAAGAGGCTCAGACAGATAAAACACCATGGGAGTACTTACCCTATGACCTCGGAGTGCAGTACTCACCGAGCACAAAAATATATCGGAAAAGCCTGAACTGGGTAACTGAGACAAAGAAAGGAATACACTTACAGTCATCCAGGTGGGAGAAAGTTCTTCTGTTAGAGGAACCATGACACAACACACAGATACTGTTCACTCAGGAACAGGAGGTAGCATTAGAGAGCCTTCTGGACACCTTATGGTCCACAGGGCCCGCTGATGTAGGCCTTATAAAGGGGGTAGAGCCAGTAAAAATCACCCCAAAAAGTACTTTTTGGCCACATCAGAGACAGTATCCTCTAAAACCTGAAGCAGAGAAGGGCATAGAACCTATTATAAAAGTTTTGATTGAGAAAGGGATTATAATAGAATGCCCAGGATCCCCATGTAACACCCCACTTTACCCAGTCAGGAAAGCAACCGGAGCTTGGACATTAGTGCAGGATTTACAAGCAGTAAACAAAGCTGTAATTCCCCGAGCACCCACGGTGCCAGATCCACATACACTCCTAAATGACATGCAGCCAGATAACACACATTTTTCTGTGGTAGACTTAGCCAATGCATTCTTCTCCATACCAGTAGATAAAGGTTCCCAATATTGGTTTGCCTTCACCTATATGGGGAGGAGGTACACATATACAAGATTGGCTCAAGGATACACCGAAAGTCCAACAATATTTTCCCAAGCTATGTCCTCAAATTTGGCGAAATTTACGCCCCCAAGGAGAAGCCAAATACTACTGTATGTGGACGATATCTTGGTGGCCTCTCCTTCTGAGGAGATATGCCAGGAGGACACGCTAGCTTTACTCACATTCCTGGCAGAAGAGGGACATAAGGTTAGTCGGGATAAATTACAGCTCTGGAAATCAGAAGTGAAGTACCTGGGATACCTAGTGAGCAGAAAGGGACGATCACTAGACCCAGTTAGGAAAAGGGCCATACTAGAAGCCCCTTAGCCGGTCACAAAGGGACAAGTTATGTCTTTCTTAGGGATGGTAAATTTCTGCAGGAGTTGGATTCCCAACTATGCAGAACTTACAGGGCCCATACAACACCTTATTTATGCACAATCAATGTCAGCTAATGAAAAGGTAGCGTGGACACATGAAGCTGAAGCAGCATTCATTCAGCTTAAGAACACAGTAGTGGGAACATCTGTATTGGGATTGCCAGATTACAGCAAGCCATTTGTACAAACTGTTGACTCAAGGGGAGGCTATATGACTTCCGTTGTGACTCAGAAACATGGCCTGCGAGACCGACCCTTGGCTTTTTACTCAACCAGGTTGGACCCTGTAGCCAGGGGACTTCCGGTTTGTGTACAGGCTGTAGTGGCGGCTTCCATGGCAGTTCTGGCGTCAGAAGCCTTAGTCCTGTTCCACCCTTTGACTCTAAGAGTACCACATGCTGTATCTGTCATTCTACTACAAAATAAGGTTTCATACCTTTCCCCTTCAAGACACTTATCATGCATGACTATACTTCTGTCACAACCACACTTGCACATAGAAAGGTGCACAACACTGAACCCATCAACGTTAGTTCCCATCCAGGAAGATGGCACACCACATGCATGTACTGAAATCATAGAAAAAGAAGTCTCACCAAGAGACGGCCTTAGAGATGTTGCATACACCGAGGCTACACTAACTCTGTTTGTAGATGGGTCATCAAGTAGAAACAAAGATGGTACAAATGCAACGGGATATGCAGTAGTAACACAAGAAGAAACTATAAGAGCAGGAAAACTTCCATCACATTTTTCAGCACAGGCAGCTGAGATCGTGGCCCTTACTGAAGCCTGTAAAATAGGAAAGGGACAAATAGTAAATATATACACCGACAGCCAATATGCATTCTCAACTGTGCACATATTTGCACAATTGTGGAAAAATAGAGGTATGGTCACATCTACTGGCAGGCAAGTCACTCATAAACAACTCCTTTTGCAGTTACTTGAAGCCATTCAACTGCCCTTGAAGATTGCGGTATGTAAATGTGTGGCTCATACCACGACCACAGACGCAATTTCAATAGGAAATGGCAGGGCAGATACAGCTGCAAAGCAAGCGGCTCAAACGGGAAAAATACACATTTTTCTCTTACACAGCTACACATCTGTGTATTTCGTAAACCATATTGACAAAAGTATTCTACAGCAACTACAGGCAAATGCACCCTCACAGGAAAAAACATACTGGTTGAAGAAAGGGAGTAAACTGAATGCTGATAATATTTATGAGAGTATAGAAGGGAAACCAATTTTACCAAAATCACTATTCAGATATGCAGCTATGTTGAGCCATGGCATTAGTCATGTCTCAAGAGGGAGTATGGTAGACATGGTCAGCAGAATATTTTCAGCCTATGGATTAAACACCTATTTTAAAAAATTTTGTGCAGGGTGCCTTGTTTGTGCACAACACAACCCTCAGGGTAACTATCTCCCCATAAGAGGCACATTCCCAGAATCAACATACCCCTTCCAGACAATATGTATGGATTTCATTGAACTAACAAAGTGTGAAGGGAAGGAATATTGCCTAGTGATAATTGATGTATACTCTAGGTGGGTGGAAACGAAACCATGTGCACACCCTGACGCAATCACAGTGGCTAAAACCTTAGTGACACAAATAATTCCTAGGTTTGGTATACCAGAGAGAATATATAGCGATAACGGCACACATTTTGTGAACAGAATTATCAACCACTTGAGTAAAGCATTACACATAGAGTTGAAAAACCACTGTGCGTACCACCCACAGTCAGCTGGATTAGTGGAGAGAACTAATGGTACCATTAAAAATAAATTGAGGAAAACGATGGCAGCGACAGGGAAAAATTGGCTTTACTGTTTACCATTAGTCATGCTAAACATGCACATGCTTCCAGGCAGGAAGAAGTTAACCCCGTTTGAAATATTGTATGGGAGACCATTCCTACTACCAGAATTTAGACCATTTATCTCAGAAGATGAGAACATGAGTGAAAACTTAGCAGACTATATGAGAAAAATGTTAAGTAAGAAAGATATTACCTCCATCTCTCTCTCTCATCCACAGCAACAGCAGGGACCCTGCTTGGTACAACCAGGCCAGTGGGTCCTAATTAAAGTAATCAAGCGTAAAAATTGGGCATCGGCCAGGTGGGAAGGACCGTACCAAGTTCTGCTGTCAACACCCACTGCCTTGAAAGTTGCCGAACGAGCCACCTGGATACACCTGACTCACTGCAAGAGAGTAAAAGTGCCAGAGCTTGAGCCAGTTGATTCCTAAAACCTGCTAGCTGACTCATTGCAAGTCAGGCTGGGCTACAAAGGGGGGGAAACTCGTCTCAAACCCAGTGAAGAACCGAATGGTGCGGGTTTTTGGGGTTCTCAACTGGCCCAAGAAAATGTCCTGGCACCTGTTCAAAAGACCTAACTGGTGTGGCCTAAGAATCTCACTGACATGCCTCATCTTGATAACTCTTTGCATAGTAGCACCCATAATCATATGGGAAGAAGTAACAAGACCCAGAGGCAACCAGGCGCAATCTATCGGAGAGATGTGGATGCACAGAATGAAAAGAGACATGATGGAAGTCAATTTAACTGGCCAAGTGACCCTAGTGTTCAAGGAAGGGCAGATAGGAACCAACCAAATAGACCTATGTCAAGTACTAAGATGTGGACTTTCTGGAGGAGGACGTAGTGGAGGGGTGAGAAAAGCGCCAGTATATTTGTGTATAGCCTCTCTGTATGGAAATGAGAGATGTCCTAGCTGGAAACTGGCCTTATGGAATACAGGAGCTGACTGGGGTTACTCCCCACCTAATCACATGAAGTGCAAAAGTACAAAGAGACGCTTAAAGCTGACACGGGGTGTGGAGCCATCCTCTTGCAGCCAAAATCAGCTATGCAACCCCATCCGGATCACCCTCCAGGACCCACAAAAGTGTGATGAGGGGAGATATACTCTTGGAATTTACACCTCAGGCAGAGGTAACAACATGGAATATTTGCATATTCAGGTACTGCAAAAAGAGGAGCCCAGACAGACTATTGATACCATGCATCCGTGGATTGGTGAATAAGGTTGTTGACCAAGCAGTAACTCAACAATACCTAATAGAGACTACCCCTCACTCAAGGAGAATCTGATTCTTATCTTGATCATGACATTGATGATGTATAAAAACAAGTGGATTAAGAGAAGCACCAGGATGGTCCAGACCCCAACTCTTCACTAAAGAAAGGACTATGACCTGAACCTTGCCTTAAGACCTTGGTCTAATACATTTATAAGAGGAGGGATATGTTAGGTATTTTAGTAAGAAGTTATGATTATAAAAGTATGTCAGCATTTTTCTTATCTCACTAGAATGTTTAAGTGCGTCATCTGTAGAATGTTTACGTTAATGTTCTTTAAAAACATCTATTTCCTGTATCCTGTCTTTGTTTCAGAAACTGAGATGAGATATCTATAGGAAACCGGATTTTGCTATGTTAGACAGAAACAAAAAGTCACTTGCTTGCAAAAATGTATTTAACAGTATTTTCAACTAGTTGTGACGTGTTTTTATGCTATATAAGATTCTGCCGCCTAAATACATTCAGAGATTATCCTGATGACACTCTGATTTCTGTGCATTATTTTTCTCTCATTATATCTAGGTGCCCAGATATAATTGACACACACATCAGAATACATGTTTACTCACTAATCTGATCCTATCAGCATTACATTCCCCGACATGAGTGACTGAGCCAGGGCAGTGTTGGCGTTACATTCCCGGGGCATGAGTGACTGAGCCAGGGCAGTGTTGGCGTTACATTCCATGGGCATGAGTGACTGAGCCAGGGCAGTGTTGGCGTTACATTCCATGGGCATGAGTGACTGAGTCAGGGCAGTGTTGGCGTTACATTCCCCAACATGAGTGACTGAGCCAGGGCAGTGTTGGCATTACATTCCCCGGGTATTAGTGACTGAGCCAGTTCAGAGTTGGCGTTACATTCCCCGGGCATGAGTTACTGAGTCAGGGCAGTGTTGGCGTTACATTCCACGGTCATGAGTGACTGAGTCATGGCAGTGTTGGCATTACATACCCCGGGCATGAGTGACTGAGCCAGGGCAGTGCTGGCATTACATTCCGCGACATGAGTGACTGAGCCAGGGCAGTATTGGCGTTACATTCCCGGGGCATGAGTGACTGAGCCAGGGCAGTGTTGGCATTACACTCCCCGGGGATTAGTGACTGAGACATTGCAGTGTTGGCGTTACATACCCCGGGCATGAGTGACTGAGTCAGGGCAGTGTTGGCGTTATATACCCCGGGCATGAGTGACTGAGCCAGGGCAGTGCTGGCATTACATTCCCCGACATGAGTGACCGAGCCATGGCAGTGTTGGCGTTTCATTCCCCGGGCATGAGTGACTGAGTCAGGGCAGTGTTGGCGTTACATTCTATGGTCATGAGTGACTGAGTCAGGGCAGTGTTGGCCATACATACCCCTGGCATGAGTGACTGAGCCAGGGCAGTGTTGGCATTACATTCCCCGACATGAGTGACTGAGCCAGGGCAGTGTTGGCGTTACATTCCCGGGGCATGAGTGACTGAGCCAGGGCAGTGTTGGCGTTACATTCCATGGACATGAGTGACTGAGCCAGGGCAATGTTGGCGTTACATTCCATGGGCATGAGTGACTGAGTCAGGGCAGTGTTGGCGTTACATTCCCCAACATGAGTGACTGAGCCAGGGCAGTGTTGGCATTACATTCCCCGGGTATTAGTGACTGAGCCAGTTCAGAGTTGGCGTTACATTCCCCGGGCATGAGTTACTGAGTCAGGGCAGTGTTGGTGTTACATTCCACGGTCATGAGTGACTGAGTCAGGGCAGTGTTGGCGTTACTTTCCCCTGGCATGAGTGACTGAGTCAGGGCAGTGTTGGCGTTACATACCTCGGGCATGAGTGACTGAGCCAGGGCAGAGTTGGCGTTACATTCCCCGGGGATAAGTGACTGAGTCAGGGCAGTGCTGGCATTACATTCCCGGGGCATGAGTGACTGAGCCAGGGCAGTGTTGGCGTTACACTCCCCGGGGATAAGTGACTGAGGCAGGGCAGTGTTGGCGTTACATACCCCGGGCATGAGTGACTGAGTCAGGGCAGTGTTGGCATTACATACCCCGGGCATAAGTGACTGAGCCAGGGCAGTGCTGGCATTACATTCCCCGACATGAGTGACTGAGCCAGGGCAGTGTTGGCGTTACATTCCCCGGGCATGAGTGACTGAGTCAGGGCAGTGTTGGCGTTACATACCTCGGGCATGAGTGACTGAGCCAGGGCAGAGTTGGCGTTACATTCCCCGGGGATAAGTGACTGAGTCAGGGCAGTGTTGGCATTACATTCCCCGGGTATTAGTGACTGAGCCAGTTCACAGTTGGCGTTACATTCCCCGGGCATGAGTGACTGAGTCAGGGCAGTGTTGGCGTTACATTCCACGGGCATGAGTGACTGAGTCAGGGCAGTGTTGGCATTACTTTCCCCGGGCATGAGTGACTGAATAAGGGCAGTGTTGGCATTACATTCCACGGGCATGAGTGACTGAGTCAGGGCAGTGTTGGCGTTACATTCCCGGGGCATGAGTGACTGAGCCAGGGCAGTGTTGGCATTACACTCCCCGGGGATAATTGACTGAGACAGGGCAGTGTTGGCGTTACATTCCATGGGCATGAGTGACTGAGTCAGGGCAGTGTTGGCGTTACATACCTCGGGCATGAGTGACTGAGCCAGGGCAGAGTTGACGTTACATTCCCCGACATGAGTGACTGAGCCAGGGCAGTGTTGGCGTTACATTCCCCGGGTATTAGTGACTGAGCCAGTTCAGAGTTGGCGTTACATTCCCCGGGCATGAGTTACTGAGTCAGGGCAGTGTTGGCGTTACATTCCATGGTCATGAGTGACTGAGTCAGGGCAGTGTTTGCCATACATACCCCGGGTATGAGTTACTAAGCCAGGGCAGTGTTGGCATTACATTCCCCGACATGAGTGACTGAGCCAGGGCAGTGTTGGCGTTAAATTCCCGGGGCATGAGTGACTGAGCCAGGGCAGTGTTGGCGTTACATTCCATGGGCATGAGTGACTGAGCCAGGGCAGTGTTGGCGTTACATTCCATGGGCATGAGTGACTGAGTCAGGGCAGTGTTGGCGTTACATTCCCCAACATGAGTGACTGAGCCAGGGCAGTGTTGGCATTACATTCCCCGGGTATTAGTGGCTGAGCCAGTTCAGAGTTGGCGTTACATTCCCCGGGCATGAGTTACTGAGTCAGGGCAGTGTTGGCGTTACATTCCACGGTCATGAGTGACTGAGTCATGGCAGTGTTGGCATTACATACCCCGGGCATGAGTGACTGAGCCAGGGCAGTGCTGGCATTACATTCCGCGACATGAATGACTGAGCCAGGGCAGTATTGGCGTTACATTCCCGGGGCATGAGTGACTGAGCCAGGGCAGTGTTGGCATTACACTCCCCGGGGATTAGTGACTGAGACATTGCAGTGTTGGCGTTACATACCCCTGGCATGAGTGACTGAGTCAGGGCAGTGTTGGCGTTATATACCCCGGGCATGAGTGACTGAGTCAGGGCAGTGCTGGCATTACATTCCCCGACATGAGTGACCGAGCCATGGCAGTGTTGGCGTTTCATTCCCCGGGCATGAGTGATTGAGTCAGGGCAGTGTTGGCGTTACATTCTATGGTCATGAGTGACTGAGTCAGGGCAGTGTTGGCCATACATACCCCTGGCATGAGTGACTGAGCCAGGGCAGTGTTGGCATTACATTCCCCGACATGAGTGACTGAGCCAGGGCAGTGTTGGCGTTACATTCCCGGGGCATGAGTGACTGAGCCAGGGCAGTGTTGGCGTTACATTCCATGGGCATGAGTGACTGAGCCAGGGCAATGTTGGCGTTACATTCCATGGGCATGAGTGACTGAGTCAGGGCAGTGTTGGCGTTACATTCCCCAACATGAGTGACTGAGCCAGGGCAGTGTTGGCATTACATTCCCCGGGTATTAGTGACTGAGCCAGTTCAGAGTTGGCGTTACATTCCCCGGGCATGAGTTACTGAGTCAGGGCAGTGTTGGTGTTACATTCCACGGTCATGAGTGACTGAGTCATGGCAGTGTTGGCGTTACTTTCCCCTGGCATGAGTGACTGAGTCAGGGCAGTGTTGGCGTTACATACCTCGGGCATGAGTGACTGAGCCAGGGCAGAGTTGGCGTTACATTCCCCGGGGATAAGTGACTGAGTCAGGGCAGTGTTGGCATTACATTCCACGGGCATGAGTGACTGAGCCAGGGCAGTGTTGGCGTTACACTCCCCGGGGATAAGTGACTGAGGCAGGGCAGTGTTGGCGTTACATACCCCGGGCATGAGTGACTGAGTCAGGGCAGTGTTGGCATTACATACCCCGGGCATAAGTGACTGAGCCAGGGCAGTGCTGGCATTACATTCCCCGACATGAGTGACTGAGCCAGGGCAGTGTTGGCGTTACATTCCCCGGGCATAAGTGACTGAGTTTGGGCAGTGTTGGCGTTACATACCTCGGGCATGAGTGACTGAGCCAGGGCAGAGTTGGCGTTACATTCCCCGGGGATAAGTGACTGAGTCAGGGCAGTGTTGGCATTACATTCCCCGGGTATTAGTGACTGAGCCAGTTCACAGTTGGCGTTACATTCCCCGGGCATGAGTGACTGAGTCAGGGCAGTGTTGGCGTTACATTCCACGGGCATGAGTGACTGAGTCAGGGCAGTGTTGGCATTACTTTCCCCGGGCATGAGTGACTGAGTAAGGGCAGTGTTGGCATTACATTCCACGGGCATGAGTGACTGAGTCAGGGCAGTGTTGGCGTTACATACCCCAGGCATGAGTGACTGAGCCAGGGCAGTGCTGGCATTACATTCCCCGACATGAGTGACTGAGCCAGGGCAGTGTTGGCGTTACATACCCCGGGCATGAGTGACTGAGTCAGGGCAGTGTTGGCATTACATACCCCGGGCATGAGTGACTGAGCCAGGGCAGTGCTGGCATTACATTCCCCGACATGAGTGACTGAGCCATGGCAGTGTTGGCGTTACATTCCCCGGGCATGAGTGACTGAGTCAGGGCAGTGTTGGCGTTACATTCCCCGAGCATGAGTGACTGAGGCAGGGCAGTGTTGGCGTTACATTCCCCCGGACATGAGTGACTGAGCCAGGGCAGTGTTGGCGTTACATACCCCGGGCATGAGTGACTGAGCCAGGGCAGTGCTGGCATTACATTCCCCGACATGAGTGACTGAGCCAGGGCAGTGCTGGCGTTACATTCCCAGGGCATGAGTGACTGAGCCAGGGCAGTGTTGGAGTTACACTCCCCGGGCATGAGTGACTGAGCCAGGGCAGTGTTGGCGTTACATTTCTCGAGCATGAGTGACTGAGTCATGGCAGTGTTGGCGTTACATTCCACCGGACATGAGTGACTGAGCCAGTGTAGTGTTAGGGTTACATACCCCGGGCATGAGTGACTGAGTCAGGGCAGTGTTGGTGTTACATACCCTGGGCATGAGTGACTGAGCCAGGGCAGAGTTGGCGTTACATTTCCCGACATGAGGGACTGAGCCAGGGCAGTGTTGGCGTTACATTCTCCGGGCATGAGTGACGGATTCAGGGCAGTGTTGGCGATACATTCCCCGGGCATTAGTGACTGAGCCAGGGCAGAGTTGGCGTTACATTCCCCGACATGAGTGACTGAGCCATGGCAGTGTTGGCGTTACATTCCCCGGGCATGAGTGACTGAGTCAGGGCAGTGTTGGCGTTACATTCCCCGAGCATGAGTGACTGAGTCAGGGCAGTGTTGGCGTTACATTCCCCCGGACATGAGTGACTTAGTCAGGGCAGTGTTGGCGTTACATACCCCGGGCATGAGTGACTGAGCCAGGGCAGTGCTGGCATTACATTCCCCGACATGAGTGACTGAGCCAGGGCAGTGCTGGCGTTACATTCCCAGGGCATGAGTGACTGAGCCAGGGCAGTGTTGGAGTTACACTCCCCGGGCATGAGTGACTGAGCCAGGGCAGTGTTGGCGTTACATTTCTCGAGCATGAGTGACTGAGTCATGGCAGTGTTGGCGTTACATTCCACCGGACATGAGTGACTGAGCCAGTGTAGTGTTAGGGTTACATACCCCGGGCATGAGTGACTGAGTCAGGGCAGTGTTGGTGTTACATACCCTGGGCATGAGTGACTGAGCCAGGGCAGAGTTGGCGTTACATTTCCCGACATGAGTGACTGAGCCAGGGCAGTGTTGGCGTTACATTCTCCGGGCATGAGTGACGGAGTCAGGGCAGTGTTGGCGATACATTCCCCGGGCATTAGTGACTGAGCCAGGGCAGAGTTGGCGTTACATTCCCCGGGCATGAGTGACTGAGTCAGGGCAGTGTTGGCGTTACTTTCCCCGGGCATGAGTAACTGAGTCAGGGCAGTGTTGGCGTTACATTCCATGGGCATGAGTGACTGAGTCAGGGCAGTGTTGGCGTTACATACCTCGGGCATGAGTGACTGAGCCAGGGCAGAGTTGGCGTTACATTCCCCGACATGATTGACTGAGCCAGGGCAGTGTTGGCGTTACATTCCCCGGGTATTAGTGACTGAGCCAGTTCAGAGTTGGCGTTACATTCCCCGGGCATGAGTTACTGAGTCAGGGCAGTGTTGGCGTTACATTCCATGGTCATGAGTGACTGAGTCAGGGCAGTGTTGGCCATACATACCCCGGGCATGAGTGACTGAGCCAGGGCAGTGTTGGCATTACATTCCCCGACATGAGTGACTGAGCCAGGGCAGTGTTGGCGTTACATTCCCGGGGCATGAGTGACTGAGCCAGGGCAGTGTTGGCGTTACATTCCATGGGCATGAGTGACTGAGCCAGGGCAGTGTTGGCGTTACATTCCATGGGCATGAGTGACTGAGTCAGGGCAGTGTTGGCGTTACATTCCCCAACATGAGTGACTGAGCCAGGGCAGTGTTGGCATTACATTCCCCGGGTATTAGTGACCGAGCCAGTTCAGAGTTGGCATTACATTCCCCGGGCATGAGTTACTGAGTCAGGGCAGTGTTGGCGTTACATTCCACGGTCATGAGTGACTGAGTCAGGGCAGTGTTGGCGTTACATTCCCCTGGCATAAGTGACTGAGTCAGGGCAGTGTTGGCCATACATACCCCGGGCATGAGTGACTGAGCCAGGGCAGTGCTGGCATTACATTCCCCGACATGAGTGACTGAGCCAGGGCAGGGTTGGCGTTACATTCCCGGGGCATGAGTGACTGAGCCAGGGCAGTGTTAGCATTACACTCCCCGGGGATAAGTGACTGAGACAGGGCAGTGTTGGCGTTACATACCCCGGGCATGAGTGACTGAGTCAGGGCAGTGCTGGCGTTATATACCCCGGGCATGAGAGACTGAGCCAGGGCAGTGCTGGCATTACATTCCCCGACATGAGTGACTGAGCCAGGGCAGTGTTGGCGTTACATTCCCCGGGCATGAGTGACTGAGTCAGGGCAGTGTTGGCATTACATTCCCCCGGACATGAGTGACTGAGCCAGTGTAGTGTTAGGGTTACATACCCCGGGCATGAGTGACTGAGTCAGGGCAGTGTTGGCGTTACATTCCCCGGGTTCAGCACTGCACCCTCCAGCCGAATGTACCTGTGTGTAAGCGATGAGTGAAAGCTGCTGCTGCTAGAACAGTACTCACTGACACATATACTTAGCAGAGCATCCTATATACAGCTAATCTAGGCCTATTTATTATGTAACTCTCAAGCAACCAGAAACTACATTTATCTGGCACCTACCAATCTCCATGGGTGCCGGTTAACTGGGAGTCTACTGTACTATAAAAGGAGATTAAGATCAATTGTAAATTCAATAGCTCTGCAGCTTTGTGAAAAGAGTTCACCCAATATTATGTATATACAATTAAGAAGGTTAAATTCCAGTTACATGTGGAAGCGAATTGAATCACTTAGTGTGAGTAATAAATCTATTTTTACATGTAAAACATTGCTAAATTTCTTAACCCATACCCCGTTATATTGTAAACAAATGCTACATTTCAAGCAATGTATGCTAGTGAGCTTAAGACACAATAACATTGATTATCACCTGACTTACTCTCCTTGCAAAATGTTTCACAACAAAAAAAATTAGCATACACATACTCCAAAAAATTAGAGGGAACATAGCTCTCATCCTCTCTTTTTCCCTCCACCCTCTCTCTACTAGCCTCTTCTCCCCCAAAAATCTTCCTTATCATTACCCCTCTTTCACCCCATCCAATCTCTCTCTCTGAACCACTCTTTCAATTAGGAAAGTCTATGTGCCATTTCACAATATCTAAAAAACAACAACAAAATGTAAAACAGCGAAATTAAAAGACAGCAGAAAAACTCATTGCCATTTTATGAAAGTAGCCTTTTTGCATGATTAGCCCCACAAAACACTTTATAATATTTCATTACAGTTATAGTTTAAATGTTAAATTATTCTGTTAATGTTGATACTGTTCCAAGTTTGTAACACAACATCAAAAGTTTATTACTTGAATTTAGTGAAAAGTGAATGTAGATTGAGTTTGAAAATGTAAATCTATCATTCAATTGTAAATATTAATCCAGGGAGTCATTCGATCGCCAGTTCATGGGGTCAGGAAGGAATTCATTATTGTTCAACTTTGACACTATTGGCTAAGTTTCAAAGACGGTTTTTACTTTTTGCCTTCCTCTGGATTCAATATACATTTTCATTAACAGTTGATCATCTATAACTTGCATGTTAAAAAAACATTACGTCAAATTGACACTACTCATTAATACAATGTTCACCTGTTGTTACATTAATATGTTAATACTGTTCAAAAAATATAATTTAACGCTTTAACTGTTCAGCACTTACAACTTGCAGTTTAAAAAAATAAACATGTTGACAATAAAAATTGTACTTATTTATGTATAAGAAAAACTTTAAGACTGTCTAATACGCATCTTACATGCAACATAGAATTCACAACAGACACATTTCATTGCCGTCATTTTTTGACGGGCAAGTCGCTAGTAATATAATAATGAAGATATAAAAATGAATAAAAAATGATAAACATAATTAGAAATATAGGCATGATCTTCAACCTGGCTCCTAAAGAGACTCAAGGCCTCTAAAGGATCCAGTACAGATAAGTTTCCTACAACATGGACATATTACATCTCACAGAGTCCTTTGCACCTTTTACCCTTCCCAACAAGAGCATTGCAAAAGAAAAGTTAAATTATATATAGCAAAAATAAAAAAATAAAACAAATTATAAAGCAATTATAATAGTACAATATTGTTATGACACCCCCAAGAACGAGACCACGCTCCGTTTTTGAGGGTCAAAAAAGTGAACTGAACTTTATTGAAAAATCACCCATTTTAAACATGTCACACACACAGTGGAGGCAGTGGCTACCTTTGGTCAACCCCTAATTACCCCGGTCCAATCGGACAGGTTTAAGGCGTGGGAACCAGGAGTCCCCTTCCCCAGGAGCCGCCCACTAGGCGTGGCTAACTGCTTATTCTCCCTCTGACCATGGATGTAGGAACATCTTCAGGCTCACTTACGCCCCTGCTAGGAGATGGGGAAACCCCAGGCCATCTCATCATTCAAGAGTCCTTACCCCCATTGTTCATGGCGCCATCTTGTCTGCTAAAACCCTTTTGTTCTGCTATCTCTTGTGTGTTTTAGCAGATACTATTAAGAGGCAGATGGGCAACTCCTGACCGAGTGTATGAGACCAAAGATATTTGACTGCATACCACACAATACAATATTTTTTCAGATATAACCACAACATATTATAACCCAGAACATATCTCCAGATAGCTTAGGTCTGAGCACACATTATTACTGAATGGCGCTCAGACCACACACATACAGTTCAATGGCCATGGAGCCAAAGTCTTTCTGCATAGGAACATAAAGTATTTAAATGCCGGTCCATATTCAAAAGGCTCCGGGCAGGCAACCAGACTCCTCCAATGTACAGTGGCGAGATTGGTCTCGTCACAAATATGATCTGTGGAAAAATGTAAAAGTCTCACAATAATGGAGTCCTTAGCACAAAGTTCACAGTCCAGATGTTAAAAGTCTATTAAATGAAGGCTTTACAATCAGTGATTATAAAGCACAAGCAAGAAATTTTTTTTTAAATACTAATGAAAAAAAAAACTAATAGGTTCATAGAGAGCTTTTGGTGCCAAGAGGTTTTCAACTGACAGGAGGACATCCCTTGAGGTTAGAAGTAAAAAGATTCCACCTTAAAGAAAGAAAAGGGTTCTTCACAGTAAGGGTGGTTAATCTGTGGAATTCTCTACCAGAGGAGGTGGTGACAGCAAATTCGATGGATAACTTTAAAAGGGGGCTGGATCTATTTCTAATTAAAAAGGGAATTCAGGGTTATCATGGATAATTAGAGAGACAGTATTGATCCAGGGAGAAATCTGATCGCCAGTGTCTGGGGTCAGGAAGGATTTTTTTTTTGCCTTCCTCTGGATTAATAATAAAAAAAAAAAACAAAATAATAGTTAAATAATTGATTAATATTAAATTAACAACTAATTAATTAATATTAATCTGCATATTGCAGATCAGAGGAGATCTTAAAAGGTTGGACTTGATGGACTGTAAGTCTTTTTTCAACCTTAATTACTATGTAACTATGTAACTAAATAAAAAATAATAAATCCAGATAAAAATAAGTGAGCACCTGTTTGACCAAGTCCATATAAAAAGGAAATAGTCCAATGGGGTGGATGAAAACATCCACATAAGCTGTTATATGTTACCATGATATAGTCCAGATTGCGGTGCAATAGATATAAAAGTCCAGATATGTAAATAAAACAATGGTTAATGCAAACAAAATGGCCTCACTTCATTTTCACAAAACACCACCCAACCAATTACCAATAACTAGGCCATAGAACCAGTTTCCCTTTATCCTTATTGTCTTATGAGGTATTTAGGTGATAGATGTAATTTAATAACCAATACATTTTCCACTAATATTACTAACAATCCAGAGTTTCTGCATGATAACTTCTTCTTTCCTAGTTGCTCTTCCTTATCAGATGTTAGTACGTACTAGATACTAGCAAGATGATAGAACAAGGTGCATGTAGCGGAACCCATCACTGTTTTACCCTGTTTTATGATTATTATGGTTAAAATATGATCCTACTATATGTATGTTGGTTGATGCTCTGCAGAATATTGTCCCAGACATTTACAGCTACTTGGCATGGGAGATAATCTTGTTACAGCGACTCTGCATAAGATAAAGGAAGTCTATTGTATACAGTGTTTTCATTCTCAGATAAGAACAAAGAAGTGTAATTGAATCAATGTCTGATTGTATCAAAGTTGCCAGGGAGGTGTGACCCCCCTATTGTTCTCTTTATGTGTATTGTGTGTGGCCAAATATGGGCATGGGTATTACCTGTGGCCAAAGAGATGTATAAATATTTCTGCAATAACAAAATAAAGTCAGTATTCATTTGACTCCCAAATTGTGTGTCGTCCAATATGGGAGGTCGGGGATGGTGAAACTGTAGTGCCTCCTGGGTATTGTACCGTATACCAGCGGAGATTTGGACTGTGTGTTCCAGCTCCGTTACATTTGGTGGCAGTGGTGGGATTGTTCCCACGGTCAGAAGGACAGCTACAGGAGACACCATTCCGTGGAGTACAAATTGAGGGCAACGCTAGTATCCGTACAGCGCCCCTGGCTACAGCAGGATGGAACCGGCTAGTTTTCAGACAGCGTTCCATCATGAGGAGGAGGAGGCGGCCGCGGACTACAGGGATGCAGACAGAAAGGAACTCATGGTTACAGTACCTCTTATTACCCCACAGACTGAGTTTCAAAGAGAACTCCAAAGCAGACTGGCCTTTTTCCCAGGTACGCTTCCCATGAAAACCTTGGAATGGTTAATGACAGATGTCCACAAATCCATAATGGAAAAGCTGCGGGCACGGGAGCGGTCCATCTTGGGAGCTGCTAACCCACCTCCCACCATTAACCCCCCCCCCAGCCCTGCGTCCGGGTGGTGGGAACTACCAAACCCCTCCACGGTACATCAGGTGCCACACGTGTAACCAGCAGGGTCACATGCAGAGAGACTGTCCCAGAAACAGAAACCGCTCCACGTGGAATACTCCAACTAATTCCCCACCCCAGCGACAGTGTGTACCCCAGGGAGCTGAAGGTGTCGTCCTTCCTCCCCAGCAGCAGTGTGTACCCAAGGGGGCCGAAGGTGTCGTCCTCCCCCCCAGCGCCAGTGTGTACCCCAGGGAGCCGAAGGTGTTGTCCTTCCTCCCCAGCGGCAGTGTGTTCCCCAGGGAGCAGAAGGGGCCGTCCTTCCTCCCCAGCGGCAGTGTGAACCCCAGGGGGCAGAAGGTGTCGTCCTTTCTCCCCAGCAGCAGTGTGTACCCCAGGGAGCTGAAGGTGTCGTCCTTCCTCCCCAGCGGCAGTGTGTACCCCAGGGAGCTGAAGGTGTCGGCCTTCCCCCCCAGCGGCAGTGTGTACCCCAGGGAGCTGAAGGTGTCGTCCTTCCTCCCCAGCGGCAGTGTGTACCCCAGGGAGCTGAAGGTGTCGGCCTTCTCCCACAGCGGCAGTGTGTACCCCAGGGAGCAGAAGGGGCCGTCCTTACTCCCCAGCAGCAGTGTGAACCCCAGGGGGCAGAAGGTGTCGTCCTTTCCCCCCAGCGGCAGTGTGAACCCCAGGGGGCAGAAGGTGTCGTCCTTCCCCCTCAGTGGCAGTGTGAACCCCAGGGGGCAGAAGGTGTCGTCCTTCCCCCCCAGCGGCAGTGTGTACCCCAGGGAGCAGAAGGTGTCGACCTTCCTCCACAGTGGCAGTGGGTACCCCAGGGGGCCAAAGGTGTTGTCCTTTCCCCACAGCGGCAGTGTGAAACACAGGGGGCAGAAGGTGTCGTCCTTCACCCCCAGCGACAGTTTACCCTAACCAGGGGAGACACCAATCTCCCAGACGGCGCAGATGGGACCGTGGTCTCTGCGCCCACAGCTTGTCCAGATCCCCAACTACCGTCACTGGGACAACCGGAGGAGGGGGTAAGTACAAATTCCCCTCCCCAGCTAACTTCTAATGTGGCCCCAGGGTTAACAGAGGAAATGTTAACCACCACTGACCCCCACGTTTCCCTGGCTACTGAGCCGGAATATGTCACAAGTACCCCAGCAGAAGAGCTGACAGCGGGGCAGAGTGCAGTCGGCCTCTGCCCTCCCTTTGTCCCTTGTACAGAGCAGGAGGTCCTGCAGGTTATACCAGCAGAAGAGCTGGCATCAGGGCAGAGTGCCGCTGGCCTCTGCCCCTCAAGTCCCCTCAGCGTGTTGCACCATCACCCCAGCAAAATATCCAGGTGCCTGGTTAGACTTCCCCCCAAAGGGGAGATGTGTGACGAAGTGCCCTTCGCCACTTTGGCTTGGAGAGGACTGTTTGCCAGCCTCCTGCCCTGCGACTATGGCCCTGGTACATATTGCCCTTTGGAACCAGTGTTCAGCCATACCAGAGTGTATGTCACTCATTCTGGCCCTTTACATACAGGGGGTCATTCTGTACTTGCCCTGTGGAAGCGGTGATACCCCAGATAGCTATGCCATGGAGCCCATTCATATGATGAAAGACTATGGGAAAGACTTTAGCTACTTGGCAATTGAACTGTGTGAAGAGGATCTGAGCGCTATTCGGCAGTTTTGTGCGCTCAGATCCCAGCTATCTGGGGATATGGGAAATGTGAGTAAATGTGAATTGCAGTAATGCTGATGGGTTGTCAAACTAGAGAATTGACCAACAAATACTTTTGTCCGGACATCCCCAGGCCGATCCGTCGGGATCAGACCGTGTATGCCGGCTTATGGTCACGGGGGAGGTGTGTAGCGGAACCCATCACTGTTTTACCCTGTTTTATGATTATTATGGTTAAAATATGATCCTACTATATGTATGTTGGTTGATGCTCTGCAGAATATTGTCCCAGACATTTACAGCTACTTGGCATGGGAGATAATCTTGTTACAGCGACTCTGCATAAGATAAAGGAAGTCTATTGTATACAGTGTTTTCATTCTCAGATAAGAACAAAGAAGTGTAATTGAATCAATGTCTGATTGTATCAAAGTTGCCAGGGAGGTGTGACCCCCTATTGTTCTCTTTATGTGTATTGTGTGTGGCCAAATATGGGCATGGGTATTACCTGTGGCCAAAGAGATGTATAAATATTTCTGCAATAACAAAATAAAGTCAGTATTCATTTGACTCCCAAATTGTGTGTCGTCCAATATGGGAGGTCGGGGATGGTGAAACGGTAGTGCCTCCTGGGTATTGTACCGTATACCAGCGGAGATTTGGACTGCGTGTTCCAGCTCCGTTACAGTGCATAAGTGTTAGAAGTCGAAGGACAGTAAAAAGGAAGACAGGTATAGTAAAAAGTAGAAAAAGTAAAAATGAAAAAACAGTGAAAACATATGCTCAGACAATCTTCATACAAACCCAGTCTTACACATCACACTTAGCCAGGCCCCTCTTTGTTCATACAATAAACAGGCGGATTGCTTCTGGATGGTGAGATCCTCTGGTCAAAGCAATAGACATCATGTGCAGATATTCAGGCACAGGCAGAGGTGTAGGAAGTGTGGGGCGTGGGGGACACAGCGCGCTGGGTGGCTTTTCTTTGGGTGCGGCAAAAATGACCCCACCAGCCGTCCGGGGCAGTTGCACCCCTGTGCCGTTCTCTCAGGCTCCCTGCTCCTCCCAGGCTCTCTCCTTTGATCCAGGGGAGGAGGAGCCGCCAGGGGGAAGAGCCTGCACAGGAAGAGCCAGCAGACCCCGCATGAAGACTGAGGTCAGATGGTTGGAGAGGGGGAGAGAGAGACATCAGAGGGACAGAGATGGGAGAGACAAAGGGGGGTGAGGATGGAAGAGACAGAGAGGGGGAGGATGGGAGAGACAGAGGTTGAGAGGATGGTAGAAACAGAGAGTGGGAGGATGGGTGACAAGGAGGGGGACAATGGGAGAGACAGAGGGGGGAGAGGATGGTTGAAACAGAGAGGGAGAGGTTGGGAGAGACAGAGATGGGGGATATGATGGTAGAAACAGAGAGGGGGGATATGATGGTAGAAACAGAGAGGGGGGAGGATGGGAGAGACAGAGGGGGGAGAGTGTGGGAGAGACAGAGAGGGGGGATATGATGGTAGAAACAGAGAGGGGGGAGGATGGGAGAGACAGATGGTGGAGAGGATGGGAGAGACAGAGGAGGGAGAGGGTGGGAGAGACAGAGAGGGCAGCGGATGGTAGAGACAGAGATGGGAGAGGATGAGAGAGACAGGGAGGGGAGATTATGAGAGAGACAGAGAGGGGAGAGGATATGAGAAACAGAGAGGGGAGAGGATAAGAGAGACAGAGGGGGGAGAGGTAGTATTTATATGTATGATATATCATCATTTGATTTTAACAGGTGGCCCGCCCCTTTTATCCTCATGCCCCTCCCACCCCTCAGTAATCACGCCTTTTGCGCCATATCATGACTCTGCCTACTGCGCATTCACTTATCCACACCTCAAAGTGCCCCATACCACTGAACCCTATATTTATAGGTGTGAAATAATGTATAGAACTTATTAATAAAATATAAAAAGTGTCTACATTATTTACTGCAGCCTTACTAAATTATAGAAAGGTTTAGTAACGGCGTCACATGTGCGCTGTGATCTTATAAATAGATTAAAAACATGAATCCAGCACCTGTGGACTTTCTGTATTAAATGATCCAATCTGCGGTGTTATAACCTTTAGAGAGATATTTTCACCAATATCCTTATTAACATACACCAAATATATATATATTATTTATTATTACAGTTCATTGACTACGCCCATAAGACCTATACTTGTTTAATTACAGAACCCATTGTAACGTATCCGTTTCATTATAGTTTTTTTGCTTTTAAATAAAAATGTTATTACCTATACATACAGCCCTACTAAATCAGCTCAACGTGTAAATCCAAAGCCCGTAATGTAGCCCATAAGACTCACAGCTATTAAATTAGACCCGTAAAGCAACCCGTCCACGACTTCCGAGGTAAGGGCGAGAAAAGGCTACGGGACGTGGAAATTTGAACTGCGTAGCCGCAAATCCTTTGATCTGTCGAGCTCGTAACTGTTACGTTTCTAATCATGCTATTAAATTGCAAAAAATTCATTGGCGTTCAAGCCCGTAACCCGCAAATGGAGCCAAAAAGCCGACAGGTACCAGAGAGGACCCGCTAGAGGGGTAAAGTCCAATCCGTAGCACGGTAAATGGAAGAGGGAAAGTGATGTTAGGTCTTAGAATTAATAGCACAATATTCTCAAGCTCGCAAATCAGCATAAAAATGTTATTTCATGTTTAATTTCCGTGTTATATCGGTCCCGGCAATCAATGTGTTAATACATATAATAGAACTCACATGTAATATAATATAATATTTACGGCTTTATTAATATTGCATTATTACTGGAATGCGGGTCCGATAGTAATTCGTAATTGAACCCGTAAGACTTTGATATCTGACCTCCATTTTTCCGTGACATAATGATGACGATCTCTGTTTCCATTGGCTCTGTCTAAACCTGTAACTACGGGTTTGACTAATCGATCATGTTCACAGCCGCGCATCCAACGTTCGAAAAACGGTTTATGGGTTTGCGTCTCAAGTCCATCACTCGCGGCATGTTCTAATCTAATAGCTATGTAACGCAGACGAATTTCAAGCCCGCAGTCCTTGTGGGATTCCTGATGCCCCTACGGGCTGATAATGTGTTTATTGTCTGTTTTCTATAACTGATCCACAATACATAATGTAGATCATATTGTTAATCTATTAATAAGATCACAGCGCACAATGTGACCCCGTTACTAAACCTTTCTATAATTTAGTAAGGCTACAGTAAATAATGTAGTCACTTTTTATATTTTATTAACAATTTCTATAAATGATTTCACGCCTATAAATATGGGGGTTCAGTGGTATGGGGTGCTTTCGGGTAGGAATAAGTGGATTTGCAGTAGGCGGAGCCACTATATGGCGCAAAAGCCATGGTTAGAAAGGGTGGGTGGGGTGTGAGCGTGAAAGGGGAGGGGCCACCTGTCAAAATGAACTGTTGACGTATCATACATACATATACTACTCAATATATCCTGAATAGCTGAATAGATAATGGTGTATTTTAGCGGTAATTTAATGCTGTGTTTGTTTAAAAAACATGTATTAACAGATAAAGAAATTATTGCTTAAATTATATAGACATATTTTTAATTATTTTTATTTTTTTACAGTTATGTCGTTTTGTTTGTTTGTTGTAAAGTTATATATTTGACTTACCTTAGGGTTTAGTCTCCCTAAGGGTAATAGGGGACTCCAGATGTGGACCCCTTGCTCACTGTGCCTTAGGGAGTTCAGCTGCACCTCAGTGACGAGGCCCATAAAGGCTGAAACGCGTCTGGGGTTTGCTGTTTCTCCTGTTCAGGGTAGAATTGCCTGGTATTTCGGGGCTGGGTCACTCTTCTGAGTGGGACCAGACTGATATACTACAGGATATTTCTCCCTGTGAAGGGCACAAGTGAGCTAAAAGAGGTTGCTCAGAGTGGCTTATAATGGCCATATAACTAATCTATTAAGGTTGGTTTGATCTCTGATGAGCACCTCTGACTTTTTTTGTTTTTTTTGTTTTTAGTAACAAAGAATTAAATATAATACATAATTAACTGTTTCCTACCTTATAGACTACAATGGAAAAGTACAGTTTTAGGTAATAAAAGTATAATATATTACTACTAGCGACTTGCCCGTCAAAAATGACGGCAATAAAAAGGGAAGCCTGGCAATGCTGTTTGCCACACAATGGGAGCCTCTCCCCCTCTGCTTTACTGGCCTCGCAATGAGTGCCTTTGGCGCTCATCATGGGCCTCGCAATGAGCGCCTTTGGCGCTCATATCTAGCCTCCCACCCCTCTACCTCTCCCACTGTGTACTTTATTGGCCTTGCAATGAGCACCAAAGGCTCTTGTTGCTAGTCTCTCCAGCTGTCTACTTCCTTCCTTGTGTCTCCTTTCACCCCTGTAATTTGGTGCTTATCTGTTTTAGGTTAATGTCCCTGTAACTCACAGCTTTGTTCCACATTACTCTGCGCACAGTAACCAGAACCAAGTGTTACAGGCCATGGATATGAGGGATTTACTATCTAATATAAGTGAGGGATTTACTATGTAATATAAGTGAGGGATTTACTATCTAACATAAGTGAGGGATTTACTATCTAATATAAGTGAGAGATTTGCTATCTAATGTAAGTGAGAGATTTACTATCTAATATAAGTGAGGGATTTACTATCTAATATAAGTGAGAGATTTACTATCTAATATAAGTGAGAGATTTACTATCTAATATAAGTGAGAGATTTACTATCTAATATAAGTGAGGGATTTACTATCTAATATAAGTGAGAGATTTACTATCTAATATAAGTGAGGGATTTACTATCTAACATAAGTGAGAGATTTACTATCTAATATAAGTGAGGGATTTACTATCTAATATAAGTGAGAGATTTACTATCTAATATAAGTGAGGGATTTACTATCTAACATAAGTGAGAGATTTACTATCTAATATAAGTGAGAGATTTAGGGCCCTATTAAATTCGAGCTGCGTATGAAATCGTATCTCGCAAATGCGCATCGTAACCCGATTTACGTAATACGAGTCGACTTGCGATTGACTTGCGATTGACTTGCGTAATTTCAGACTCCTTTGCCGAGATTTGCCTCCGAAAAGCGCTACGTAGTAAGTAGCGGAAAATAATTCT
>JAPZIH010000855.1:0-116183 GCA_027410445.1 Discoglossus pictus | reverse complement strand
TTTTATCTGGAAGTAGACAGGCATGAGTGAATGAGCCAGGGCAGTGTTAGGGTTACATACCCCGGGCATGAGTGACTGAGTCAGGGCAGTGCTGGCGTTACATTCCCTGGGCATGAGTGACTGAGTCAGGGCAGTGTTGGCATTACATACCCCGGGCATGAGTGACTGAGCCAGGGCAGTGTTAGCGTTACATACCCCGGGCATGGGTGACTGAGTCAGGGCAGTGTTGGCGTTACTTTCCCTGGGCATGAGTGACTGAGTCAGGGCAGTGTTGGCATTACATACCCCGGGCATGAGTGACTGAGCCAGGGCAGTGTTGGCGTTACATTCCCCAGGCATGAGTGACTGAGCCAGGGCAGTGTTGGCGTTACATTCCCCGGGCATGGGTGACTGAGCCAGGGCAGTGTTAGGGTTAAATACCCCGGGCATGAGTGTCTGAGTCAGGGCAGTGTTGGCGTTACATTCCCTGGGCATGAGTGACTGAGCCAGTGCAGTGTTGACGTTACATACCCTGGGCATGAATGACTGAGCCAGTGCAGTGTTAGGGTTTCATTCCCCAGGCATGAGTGACTGAGCCAGGGCAATGTTAGGGTTACATACCCCGGGCATGAGTGACTGAGCCAGGTCAGTGTTGGGGTTACATTCCCCGGCATGATTGACTGAGCCAGGGTAGTGTTAGGGTTACATTCCCCGGGCACAAGTGACTGAGTCAGTGTAGTGTTAGGGTTACATTCCCCGGGCATGAGTGACTGAGCCAGTGCAGTGTTAGGACTTCATTCCCCGGGCATGAGTGACTGAGCCAGTGCAGTGTTGGCGTTACATTCCCTGGGCATGAGTGACTGAGCCAGTGCAGTGTTAGGGTTACATTCCCCGGGCATGAGTGATTGAGCCAGTGCAGTGTTGGCGTTACATTCCCTCGGTATGAGTGACTGAGCCAGTGCAGTGTTAGGGTTACATTCCCCGGGCATGAGTGACTGAGCTAGGGCATTGTTAGGGTTAAATTCCCCAGGCATGAGTGACTGAGCCAGTGCAGTGTTGGCGTTACATTCCCCTGGCATGGGTGACTGAGCTAGTGCAGTGTTAGGGTCACATTCCCCGGGCATGAGTGACTGAGCCAGGGCAGTGTTAGGGTTACATTCCCCTGGCATGGGTGACTGAGCCAGGGCAGTGTTAGGGTTACATTCCCCAGGCATGAGTGACTGAGCCAGTGCAGTGTTGGCGTTACATTCCCCTGGCATGGGTGACTGAGCCAGTGCAGTGTTAGGGTCACATTCCCCGGGCATGAGTGACTGAGCCAGGGCAGTGTTAGGGTTACATTCCCCTGGCATGGGTGACTGAGCCAGGGCAGTGTTGGCATTACATTCCCCTGGTTCAGCAATGCACCCTCCAGCCGAATGTACCTGTGTGTAAGTGAGGAGTGAAAGCTGCTGCTAGAACAGCACTCACTGACACATATACTTAGCAGAGCATCCTATGTGCAACTAATCTAGGCCTCTTTATTATGTAACTCTCAAGCAACCAGAAACTACATTTATCCAGCATCTACCAATCTCCATGGGTGCCGGTTAACTGGGAGTCTACTGTACTATAAATGGAGATTAAGATCTATTGTAAATTCAATAGCTCTGCAGCATTGTGAAAAGAGTTCACCCAATATTATGTATATACAATTAAGAAGTCTTTCTTCATAACTTAACCCCTCCATTCCCCTTATTAGTTTTGTTGCCCTCCTCTGTACCTTTTCCACCTCTAAAATGTCTTTTTTATGAGGTGGTGCCTAAAATTGTACTCCATATTCCAAATGAGGGCGTACTAGAGATTTGTATAGGGGCAGAATTATATTTGCTTCCCTGGCTTCTATACCCTTCTTAATACATGCTAATATTTTATTTGCCTTTGCAGCTGCTCCTTGGCTTTGAGCACTGTTACCTAGATGGTTGTCCACAAGCCCTCCCAAATCTCTTTCAATATCTGATACATCTAGATTTGCTCCATTAAGATTATAAATTGCATGGCTGTTTTTCCTTCCCAGATGCATAACTTTACATTTATTTGTATTATATCTCATCTGCCATTTAGATGCCCATTCCTCAATTTTATGTAAATCCCTTTGGAGGGAAAGCACATCTTTATCTGATTTAATTACCTTGCACAACTTTGTGTCATCAGCCAAAATGGAGACACCACACTCCAATCCTACCTCTAAGTCATTAATAAATATGTGAAAAGGGAGAGGACCTAATACTGAACCCTGAGGAACCCCACTTACCACATTAGTCCAATCAGAGTATGTTCCTTTTACAACAACCCTTTGCTTCCTATCTTTTAGCCAGCTCTCAATCCATGAGCAGATATTTACTGCAATTCCTGTATCTCTTAGTTTGCACAATAGTCTCCCATGTGGCACTGTATCAAAAACCTTTGCAAAATCCAAAAAGACTACATCCACTGAGTTGCCTTGATCCAGGTTCCTACTAACCTCCTCATAGAAACTAATTAGATTTGTTTGACATGACCTATCCCTCATAAATCCATGTTGACTCCTACTTATAATCCTGTTCATATAGACATATTCTTGTATATTATCCCTTATTAACCCTTCTAAAAGCTTCCCCACTACAGAAGTGAGGCTCACTGGTCTATAATTCCCCGGATTTGCTCTTGCTCCCTTTTTAAATATAGGTATCACATCTGCTTTTCTCCAGTCATCTGGTAGAGACCCTGTGTTGATTGAATCTTGAAAAATTAAATATAATCGTTTATCTATGACAGAACCCAGTTCCCTCAGTAAACGTGGATGTATTCCATCAGGACCCGGGACTTTATTAACATTTATTTTTTCCAACCTCTTTTGGATTACTTCCTGTGTTAACCAATTATTTGGCAAAGGTAGTGTAGCCCCATTATGTTGCAGTGTCCCAACCACTGGTACCTTACCTTGTGTATACCGAAGAAAATAACCTATTTAGCTCATCTGCCTTTTCCTGGTCACTAATTTTCAGATTGCCTGTGTCACTTTCTAATGTTCCTATAGCTTCCTTCCTCGCCTTCTTCCCATTAATATACTTAAAAAAGATTTTAGGGTTAGTCTTACTCTCTTTTGCAATTAATTTTTAATTTTCTATGTTAGCCAGTCTAATAGCCCTTTTGCAAGCCTTGTTGATTTCCTTGTACTCCCGTAAAGCAGTCTCTGTCCCCTCTTGTTTGTATAATTTAAATGCCTGTTTTTTACTCCGTATCTTGATCTTTAAATCATTGTTAAGCCACATTGGATGCAATTTACTTCTTTTACTTTTATTACCACATGGTATATGCCGATGTGTATGTATATTCAGTAAGGATTTAAATGTTGTCCATTTATGTTCAGTGTTTTTACCTATCAGTTCTCTGTCCCAGTCTATACTTTGTATTGCTGCCCTTAGACCATTAAAATCTGCCCTTTTAAAACTAAGAGTTTTTGTTGGCCCCTTAAAATTGTGTTTTTTTAATTCAATCTCAAATGAGACTGTGTTGTGATCACTGTTTCCCAAAGGTTGCCCTATTCCAACATTTGATATTATATAAATATAATTTGTGATGACTAAATCTAAGATAGCTTCATTTCTAGTAGGCTCTTTTATAACCTGGGCCAGATGATGATCCCTGAGTGTACTCAAGAACCTGCTCCCTTTAGTTGAACTGCTGGTCTCATTTATCCAGTTTATTTCAGGATAATTAAAATCTCCCATTATTAGAACTTGCCCATGCTCAGCTGCATTTCCAATCTGTAACAATAACTTTATTTCCTCACTTTCAGCCATATTTGGGGATTTATAGCATACGCCTACTAATATTCTTTTGGAATTTGCTGCTCCACTATTTAACTCTACCCACAAACATTCAACTTTAACGCTAGGTCCACCAATATCTTCTCTGACTATAGGCTAAATTCAGGCTTAACATACAGACAAATCCCTCCTCCCCTTTTACCATTGCCTCTGTCTTTCCTAAATAGGTTATAACCATCCAGATTAACAGTCCAGTCATGAGATTCCTCCCACCATGTTTCGGTAATGCCTATTAAATCCCATTTTTCATTAATGGCTAATAATTCTAACTCTCCCATTTTTCCTGACAAGCTTCTGGCATTAGCAAGCATACAATTTATGTTATCAGTCTTTAGCTCCGAAGTTCCTGCCATTGTACTTGAGTTACTTAGTACTACCTCCCTATTGACTATACTACCCCTTCCCACATCTCCTCCCCTATGAGTTGTTAATTCATCCCTTATACCCTCTACACTTTCTACCCCATTACTTAAATCTAGTCCCCCCACCTACTAGTTTAAAAACTTCTCCAGCATTTCTACCATCCTATCCCCTAGCACAAAACCTCCCTTATCATTAAGGTGCAATCCATCCCTGCTGTAGAGCTTGTACCGAAGTGAGAAGTCAGCCCAGTGCTCTAAAAACCCAAACCCCTCCTTAGTGCACCACATCTTTAGCCACGCATTAATCTCCCTAAGCTCCTTCTGCCTTCCTGTGCTAGCACGTGGCACTGGTAGTATCTCAGAAAATACTACCTTGGAGGCCCTTGCCTTCAGCTTATTACCTAGTTCTTTAAAATCATTCTTTAAAAACCTTAATCCCTGTGGAATGAACCCCATGTTAATAAATAGAGACGCTGTAGTACAAGTGAATCGTCTTGTTTACCTAAATCACATATATAGTTGTTGGTTCAAGGACGTTGGTCTTGGCAGGCCTGTTGTTCTTGTTTGCGGCCCTCGCAGCAGCAAGGACAGCAGTTAAGGCCCAAGTCTGCAACTGCGAACCTCGCGAAGCAAGCCGAGCAGTTAAGTATATAAGTATATTAAGTACCAATTTAGATCCAATGACGTATCCAATTTTGTATCCCAATGGGGAGGTAGGTTGGCAACCAAAATTAATACTTCCCAGTTATCCAAACACTAAACAACATGTTAGAAATAATATTTCCATGATTGAATTTAAAGTGGCTCAAACTGCAATTAGGGATGAATTTAATCCATCTTAAGTGCTGGAAAACTGACACAACAATGGATCATTGATTCATACATGCAAGTAGAAGACATTAATTAAAATTTCATAAAATTTTAAGAAAATAAACTCTGTGTGGAATAGTATTGTGGCCTCATGGATTATGTTTCTGAAGCGGCAGCAAACCAAGCGAGTGATACAATGATGCTATAGCTATTATAACAAAATTTAGAAAACCAAATTTATTTATTACATTTACATGAAATCCCCAATGGCCAGAGATTGTTGATAATTTCAAACATGGACAAAATGCTTCAGATAGACCAGACTTAGTGGCTAGAGTCTTCAAAATAAAATTATCCGCCTTAATACATGACATAACCATCAGTAACTTATTTGGAACGTTTTTGTCTTTTGTTTATACTATTGAATTCCAGAAAAGAGGCCTTCCACATGCATATATTCTTATAATACTTGATGAAAATCATAAATTGAATACTGCAGAGAAAGAGGATACAGTAAGTTCTGCTGAACTACCTGATCCACAACAACATGAGACACTCTATCACATTGTAATACATTGCATGATTCATGGTCCATGTGGACAACATAATCCACAATCACCGTGTATGGAAAATAAAAAATGCACAAAAGATTTTCCAAAAGAATTTAAAGATCAAACTTGCAATAATTTGTGGAAACAATATAGATAACACGTATGTGGTGCCATATATTCCACAACTCTTAATGAAGTATAATGCACACATAAATGTGGAAGCTTGCACTTCTATTAAACCAATTAAATATGTTTACAAATACATTTATAAAGCATATGATGCAGCAACTGTGATGGTGAAAAGTGGCCCAAATGAACAAGACAATGAGTTATTGCATGATGAACTGGCATCTCATGTAGATGCCCGCTATGTCAGAGCGCAAGAAGCAATGTGGCGGCTTCTGAAATTTGAAATGCATGATCGGTCACATGCAGTATATCGTTTAGCTGTACATTTGCCACAAAGACAATTAGTTTACTTTCATCTCGGCAATGAGGAAAATGCTCTTGCACAAAAAATGAACATCGACAAACCACACTCACTGCTTGGTTTACATTAAACTGTAAGGACATTGGAATACTTATACAATGAGATTCCATATCATCATGTTTTCGTCATAGGCTTATGGAAACAGAGAAAACAGGGTGGAAATAAAATGATTCCCAGAATGTATACAGTAAGTCCAAGAGACATTGAACGTTTCTGCTTATGTTTACTACTTTTAAATGTTCCTGGTGCACAACGTTTTGAAGACTTGAGAACTGTCAATGACAGACTTTATGACACATTTCAATTAGCTGCCAGACATAGAAACTTCCTTGCTGATGATACAGAATGGGAGAGATGTCTAGAAGAAGCAACACTATGTAAAATGCCATGGCAGATGAGGGAACACTTTGCATACATTTGCATATTTTGCAATGTACCTAATGCATTAGCTTTGGGGGAAACATTTAAAATAAAAATGTATGAAGACTTTTGGAACTGGTATAACAAGTCCATTGCTGAATTAAAGGCATTAATGGAAATGTAACAAGTCTTTCTATGTCATGTATTAAGTTGTGCAACTTTTGATCTCCCAGATCCAAGAATTATAGATGATATCAACTTCGAGGACTATGACGCTGATGTGGAAAACAAAAAACAGAAGAAAAAATTGCCACTTTAAATGATTTGCAATTGCACACTTTCAATGCAATACAACAAGCAGTAGATGATGACTTGCTCAAAGAGCATTTTTTTTAAATCTACATGGACCTGGTGGATCAGGAAAAACTTACCTGTATAATTTGTTGATGATTTTAATTGCTGCACTATTGTTAGAAGGTGGTAGAACAGTACGTAGGGGATTTAAGCTTCCAGTTCCAATTTTGAAAACATCCGTGTCTGATATTAGAATAAAATCATCTCAAGCAAATACATTTTAAAAATCAAAATCAATTATCATGGATGAGGCCACTATGATGTTATGCCATGCTCTGCAATGTATTGATCATTTATTGCGTGAAGTCATGGGTAATGATTTGTCTTTTGGTGGAAAAGTAGGTGGACATTTCAGACAAACATTACCTGTGGTTGTCCGTGGAAATCACACAGACATTGTGGAAACATATATAAAGTCAAGTCCACTTTTTAAAGAATTTACATACCTTAGATTAGAAAAAATATGAGATCTGAAGGCCAAAATGAATCCAATGATTGGCTAATTAAAATTGCTGAAGGAAGAACCAACATAATAACCAAATTACCTGATTATACTGTTGAAATACCAGCGCAAATGATTTGCAAAGATTCATTCATATCAGCTGAATATAACTACAGAACATTCTTATGACCTTGCACAGAAAGTAATAGTGACATCCAAAAATAAAGATGCTTTGGATCTCAATAACAACATTTTTAAAATTCAAAAAATCAAAAAGAAATTAAAGTTTTCATTCAAAAAAATGAAAGTCAAGGTGAATTATTAGATGATGGTTGAGTATTTACTAAAAATATTGTCTATAATGAGGTGTTGTAAATTCCAAAATAGAAAAAAAAAATACCAAGAAAAATGAATCTGGGAAAAACAAAACAATGAATACCCAAACAAAAAAGTGGTTACATCCCAAAGACACTACTGAATTTCCTTTGGGCTCTTTTTAGAGACACCACTATTTCACATAGACTATGTTGAATTTTCAAGAACTGCAAGCCTAAACACAAAGCAGCGTTCCTACAAAAGAAAACAAAAGCTACAAAACAGGACTAACTTTTGGGCTCTTTTTAGAGGAACCACTAATAACTCCTAAAAAAAACAAAATAAGAAAACATGAAACAGCCCATCACAAAACTTGACAAAGCACTCCCCACAAAAATGAAATCCAATTGTTAAGAACCATATTAAAGAATAGAAGATGTTTGTTACATTTTATACTTATTGGATTTATTGAATATAGTTACTACATTCACTGTATGGACTTTTAATGTATGCATTTTCTTTTTGTTTGCCCTGTTGTTCTGAGTTTGATTCATTCCAATTATCACTTGGATTGTAATTAGTTATGAGTTTCATTGTACCTATTTATAGTACTTATTTAGAGTATATACATGGAATATTACAAAATACAAATACATAATGTAATAGAGGGAGAGACTTGCATTGGGTGGCAAACAGTATTTTCAGACTTCCTATTTTAATCCCGTCATCTTTGACGGGCAAGTTCCTATTAGTTAATATTGCCACGCTTGGATTTGCTGTACTTGGCCCTTGTGACGTTGAATTTATATATAATAGAGACACATTTATTCAATTCTTGTTATTTTACGGTAATCTCTTATATGATGTCTCACTTTTTACCCAAGGTGATTATGTTGTGTTTATTTTTGGGTTATTTTTCTCACTCCTATATTATTAGTTACACAGATGCTCAGTGTGATTTAGCCTTTAATTTAATGGGTTCATTATTTTGCCATTAATTCTGACTTTGTGTGAACATGTATCCTTTCTTACATATCAGTTTATAAGGAGTGGCTTTCCTTCTGTTACACTTTATGTGGTGACAATGTATTCTTATCACTCACAGTTTGTATGTAACTTGATGCGGAAGTGTATAGCTTGCTGACAACTATATATGTGATTAGGGGTTAACGTTATAGTCAGATATCTTTTCCTATGCAACATTTTTGCAAGTATTTTTCCTTTATTATGATGAATTTTATTTTTATCAATTTATCTTTACCCAGTGGTATATGTAGTCCTCAGGATTAAATGTTGTACAGATTTGTACAATTCTCCAATGTGGTTATCTCATGGGGTTTTAAAGCCCCATTACAATTACCAAAGATTTACCTATTTTAATTTTTTGAGCTGCCAAACGAATTTTTCCGAGGGCTGTAATGTTTAGTTTGTCTGGTGGTCTTCATTCATTCTCTCTAACAGGAAAGCCTTTTTTGAGGTTCTTTGATTACATGTATGAAACGTGATATGTGAGCTCACACTTATTAACTCCTTGGGTTAGGGTCAGATTTACACAACTGGAGCCCCAAAGTACAAACTTCTTAGTCACCCCCTAGGTGCACGAGTGACATGCATCTCTGTTTCCCTGCCATCATGTTACTTCACCAGCATAAATATAAATAAATATATATATTAATATATAAAATAAAAAATATTTTCAAAAACTGCGTGCTTCAACAGCTCACCTCGCTTTGTGAGAAAGAATGACCAACACTGCAGATCCACAACTATATATGTGCTAGGGCTGACTCTCTATCGATACTGTATATACCAGAAGCGCTGTTTCGCAACCGAGAGTGACATCATATCCGTTTTTACTGGGTTGTTTTCATGTTTGTCATGCTATACATATATTTATATCTACATAATTACTTTGATATTAATAACCATGCTGATCAGCGTGTTACTATTAAGGGTTGTTATATACAACGACTTTGTTTTGCATTTATATGCTGGTTTATTGAAACCGGAAATAGCTCAGATGGAACCGGAAGTGACGTCACCTCCGGTTCCGCCGTGATGATGTCATAATGCACGTTCATGGGCCCATGCTTTTCCACTGATTAGTTCATTCTGACAAAGACAAACCACTGAGGAAGCCGTTTACACAGAGAAACGATCGTCTGGTTGGTGAAATAACCCCAAGGATCTTGAGCAATTGTGGTCATTCCAACATGGTGTTTGCTTTCCTCTGAATTTGAGTCATTCATTGTTTTGAAGCTAACTAAAATAAAATGTATTCACTTTGGGATTTTTTAGCATATCTCTAATTCTTTGAAGAATCTTCCAAATTTCTGTGTACATATACCTGAGATCCTGTTTGTAGAAGTGGAGTATTTTTCGCACTCATAGAAACTAATATTGAACCTGAATGAGATAACCTTTGAGTTCTCACAATTATTATATTGGTTTAGTTGGTAACATTTACTGCTGTAAACTCCACCTACGTATTTAGTCTTTTCTTGTTGAAAATATTTGATTTTAAGCTTACAGTTTTTATCTGTTCTTGTCCCACCAGTACCCACAGTATAGGAGCCTTTTCAGGTTGCCTACAAGTGTATTACTGTATAATTATTGTCTCAACACAAATGCATTTGTGGCACACACCTGCTATACCCGTGTAGGGTGCATAGCCAGAAAAAGGGTCATCCTACCTAGGTAGAGTCCCTGAGAAATCCACCGACATCATAGGGTTCCGACTTTTCTAACCCAGGTGTGGGGGTCTCTACCACATTTATTTCGCCCCTTTTTTCCAACGAGACATATAGGTTTTGATTTATATGATAAACCTTATTACTGTGTTTACTGGTGGGTTTAGATATATCCATTTTTTATTTTGGCAGAATTTGAGTGTATAATAAAGTTTTCTTTTTTTCGTTTTATATATTGTCCGAATTGAATAACATTTTATGAAAAGAAGATTTAGGCAATATTATGTTATCACATGTCTTGCAGGTTATCATGGCACACAGGCCATTATCTAATATATCACCATTGTCTATGGAACAGGAGGCATTTTTGGTTTACATGTGGGAGCCCATGTTGAGTCCATCAGTATTGGACTTCCACCAAAAGCAGGTAGGACTCAAGTAAGAGAATTAAATGAGGTTTGTGACTGCGAGTGGTAAATGTACTATTAATAATTCATGGTCATGTTCAAGATTCAGTCCCCTTCTGGATTGCTGCCATGTCATGATCAAGGGGCTTGGTTACTTCAATGAATCTGTGAACTATACCATGTAGAGTCACCCAAGATGGGTTGGTAATAGCAGAGAGGTCAGACAAGTCACGGTCCTCTCAAGAAGTATCTTATGGCATTTCCTTTCTGTTAACTGCTAACTGCTCTCTCTCTATCCCTCTCTCTTTCCCTCTCTCTTTCTCCCTGTTCTATTGGTCCCTTATACCATATTTTATTGTTTTCTTTTAGCCCCAAATTTTACCTGCATCTGGTTTCAGAAGGCCTCACTGGTTACTCTGAATTCTGGGAGTTCTATACACACCATCAGCCCCAAATTTTACCTGCATCTGGTTTCAGAAGGCCTCACTGGTTACTCTGAATTCTGGGAGTTCTATACACACCATCAGGTATGGAGAAGACCTTGAAAGCTGCATCTTCCCAGGAGCCAATATCTTTTATTAATATTTCTACTATATGCTTGTTATTATATCTGATGACATAGAATTATTTCTAACATTAGTTCAAACTTTTACATATTTTTACTGTACCTTGCCTGGCTTTACTCCCCCTTCCCCCTTTTATGGCCTGTATAATTTGCCTAGATCTCCTCCTTTCCATATGTCTTGGCATTTCCTTTCTGTTAACTGCTAACTGCTCTCTCCCTCTCTCTCTCCCCCTCTCTCTCTCTCCCTGTTCTATTGGTCCCTTATACCATATTTTATTGTTTTCTTTTAGCCCCAAATTTTACCTGCATCTGGTTTCAGAAGGCCTCACTGGTTACTCTGAATTCTGGGAGTTCTGCCCTCCCTCCCTGCCTCTCACCCTCCCACCCCATTTCTTATTAAATATATAGTGAAATGGGAATCACCTGACTTTCCTACTTGCATATATTATCTCACCACTAGGGGCAGACAACATTTTAAATGCTAGAGCCCTCACCTCTGTTCCTTCTCTCTCTCTCTAAATGAAAAACCTTTCTAACTTTCACTTCTCTTCTGACCCTTTTTATTCCTTATCTATTTAATCTTTCCCTGACTTCTGCCCCTTCCATTCCCTTTAGATTGTAAGTGGCGAGTTTTCAGTCTTCTAAGATGCTTTGGGAAAAAGCACTTTCTGCAAAGATTCTAAGCTCAAAACAGGGTCCTCCATTTTTGGAATTTTGTTAATGCTGTATTTTCCCTTGTTTTTATCCCCTGTATTGCGCTACGGAATATGTTGGCGTGTTACAAATAAAAGTTAATAATTAATAATAATAATAGATAGGTAGATATATAGATAGATAGATGGATAGATGGATAGATGGATAGATAGATAGATAGATAGATAGATAGATAGATAGATAGATAGATAGATAGATAGATAGATTGAGGGATAGATAGATAGATAGATAGATAGATAGATAGATAGATAGATAGATAGATAGATAGATATACAGACAGACAGACAGACAGATAGATAGATAGATAGATAGATAGATAGATAGATAGATAGATAGATAGATAGAGGGATAGATTTATAGAGAGATAGATGGATGGATAGATAGATAGATAGATAGATAGATAGATAGATAGATAGATAGATAGATAGATAGATAGATAGATAGATAGATAGATAGGTAGATAGTTAGAGGAATAGATTTATAGAGGGACAGATAGATAGATAGATAGATAGATAGATAGATAGATAGATAGGTAGATAGTTAGAGGAATAGATTTATAGAGGGACAGACAGATAGATAGATAGATAGATAGATAGATAGACAGATAGATAGACATATAGATAGATAGACATATAGATAGATTGAGGGATAGATAGATAGATAGATAGATAGATAGATAGATAGAAAGATGGATAGATAGATAGGTAGGTAGATAGAAGGATATATTTATAGAGGGATAGATAGATAGAGGGATAGATTTATAGAGGGATAGATAGATAGATAGATAGATAGATAGATAGATAGATAGATAGATAGATAGATAGGTAGATAGACATACAGATAGATAGACATATAGATAGATTGAGGGATAGATAGATAGACAGACAGATAGATAGATCTTTTGAGGGATAGATAGATAGAGGGATAGATAGATAGATTGAGGGATAGATAGAGGGATATTTAGACAGACAGACAGACAGACAGATAGATAGATAGATAGATAGATAGATAGATAGATAGATAGATAGATAGATAGATAGAGGGATAGTGTTCTGATATTGGTGATACAAAGTTTGGAGTCCAGTAGCCAGATCAGCAAAATTCTCTGCCAGAGATAGCATCTCGTTACCCAGAAGGTTGAGCCCCTGAGCCTTGATTGGCCGTCTGGTCTGAAGCAGAGATGGGAGACAGGAACAGAAAGATAATAATTTGAGTGAGGCAAGCCGAGGTCAGTGGGAAGGAGAAGCAGCAAAGTCAAAAACAGTCCAAGTTCAGCAACAGGTAGGAGAAACAGGAACAAGCTGGATTAGAGAGTTCAGGAACCACAATAATCTGACAAGAAAACAGAGACAGGAAGTGCCTTATATAGGCCAAGAACCAGACAGCTGACCAGACACAGCTAAAGAGAGTTGTCACTGATTTCATTGCTTGTAGAGTCAAGGTATCAGATCTCAGGCAAATCTGCAAGAGGCAGGCTGGTGTACAGGTAGGGAAGAGGTCCAGCAACATGCCAACCAGGGTTCGAAACCCAGCAGAGTCAATTCCTCACAGTACCATACGAATTGTACCAGAAGGTAACACCCCATTTTTCTTGGGTGATAGCTACAAACTCAGCTTGAGCTTTTATTAGAGGCAGCAAGCAAAGGATGAATGGGAATATTCCCATGGCGCTGGTCACTGTTGATCTGGAGCAGGGACTTTCTTACAGTGAGATGCGTGATCCAGGTAGGTTTTCCTTCCAATTTAACTGACGTTGCTGTGGTTAAAAGGACTTGGAAGGGACCATCATATCTGGATTCCAGGGAATTTTTCCCCACACATTTCTTAACCAAGATCCAATCACCAGGAAGCAGTTGGTGAGTATCAGTACTGGTTTCTGGATCTGGAAAAGAAGAGAACACTTGTGCGTAGATTTTAGTCAGTGTTTTTGACAATGCAGTCACATAATCAACCAACACATCAGATTTAAGTTGTAATTGCTGACGATAATAACACCCTAATCTAGGAGCAGACCCAAATAGCATCTCATGAGGGGACAGAGAAGACTTGCCTTTAGGGGTGTATCTTACACTGAACAGTACAATAGGAAGACTTTCTGGTCATGACATACCAGTTTCTAGTGACATTTTTAGCATTCTAGATTTTAGGATGCCATTCATTCGTTCTACTTTTCCACTACTTTGCGGATGGTAAGGAGTGTGGAACGTAATTGTTACTCCTAGAACTGCCAAAATTTCTTTAGCTAACGTGGCAGTAAAAGCTGGTCCCTGATCACTTTCTATCACCTCAGGGACTCCATATCTGCATATGACTTCAGATAGTAAGTGTTTTACAGTAGTTTTTGCTGTCATATTTGTGACTGGATAAGCCTCTGGCCATCCTGAAAACATGTCACCTATGACTAGTGCATATTCAAATCAACCACTTTTTGGCATCTGAATATGATCAATTTGTATTCGTTGGAAAGGGTACAAAGGTTTTGCTAAATGTTTCTGGGGCGTTTTCTCTGTTTTACATTTAGCACAGATAGTACAAGATTTACTGTAGTTACTGGTAAGCGATGTGATACCTGGGGCTTCATAATATTTATTTATCAAAGTGTTCATGAGTGTTTTTGACAAATGTGATGCCCTATGTGCCCATTGCACCACTGCTGGATACAAACTCTTTAGTAGACACTTAGATTGTTAGCATACAATCCATCTTTGAGGATTGCTCCTTTTGCTTTCCACCTCTGTATTTCTTCAGGATCTGCCATTGTTTTGTAGTTCTTTAAGCAGTTTTAAATCGGTTGGCAGGACTTGTATCATGTAGGTGTTTATTTCCTCCTTTTCCTTAGCTGCTTTCTTAGCTGATTGGTCAGCTAAATTATTTCCCCGTGCTTCATCAGAATTACGTTTTCCATGTGCCTTAATTTTTAGTATAGCCACTTCTTTAGGGAGTAGTAAAGCTTCCAATAGTTCCTGGATAGCTATACTATGTTTTACTGGTGTATCAGCGGCTGTAAGAAATCCTCTAGTTTTCCAGATTACTCCAAAATCATGAGCCACTCCCAACGCATATCTACAATCTGTGTATATGTTAGCTCGAACTCCTTCTGCAATCTTGCTCTGGCAAGTGCTATCAACTCAGCCTCTTGCGCCGACATTGTAGGTGGAAGTGAGGAAGCTTGTATCACATTTTCAGCAGTAGTAACCGCATAACCTGTGTGATATTTCCCAGCTTCATCAGCGTATCGTGATCCGTCAACATACAAAGTAGCATTGGGTTCATTCAGAGCTGTTTCTTTTACAGTTGGAAGGTGCGTTGTTTCCATCTTCATTTGTTCAAGACAATCATGTGATGCGTTTATGTCCTGATCTGAAGATCCTGATATGTTACGTGTTTCATCCACATCTTTCTTTGGGAAGCTGTTTATGTTCCAGTTAAGAGTCTTTTTCGTTACTCCTTCTTCAGTCAATTGATCTGATCTGCTGAGGACCACCATCTCACCATTTCACCATAGGACCAAGATTCTTCCATGATTTCTGCGTAGATTTAGTTATAAATATCTTAAAAGGTAACTAGGAGTTTGGTAGTCCCAAGGCTGGTGCCCTATAAATAATTTCTTTGAGTTTGAAGGAATTATTCAGTGCTTCAGGTGTCATTAGGAACTGTTCAGTCTTCATATAAAGGTTGCATTAGAATTGAAGCTTGAGGTATCCAGGCTCTACAATAGGAGATGAGTCCTAGGAAAGCGTGTAGAGGTCTATGGCCGGTTGGTGGGGCTATCTCTTGTATTGCTCTCACCCGATCATGTGTAAGGTGTGTCAAGTATGGTTACTTCATTAATTGCTCGTATATCTTGGACCATGCAATACTTTTCTGGTTCTCCTTTCAGTGTTCTTTTCTTCACTGGTCATAGAGGTGTATTACATGGAGAGATGCACTGAACCAGGGCACCTTGCTTCAATAGTTTGTCTATTTGTTCTGATATCGCCTTAGCTTGAACTGGCTTGAGAGGATATTGTGGTTTCCGTGGTAATTCAGCTCCTGGTTTTAGCTTCACCATAACTGCTGGAACCCTAAGGTGTCCAATGTCCTTTGGCCCTTGTGACCAGAGACATGTAGGGACTCTACTTAGGATTTCTTCCGGAGCTTGGAGTAGCTTTTTATGCTTTGTAACTTTATCTAGATGCAGGAGTACTGGTAGTAAAGAGAGCTGAAGTATCCACTGTAGATAGAGGAGAAGATATTTGTATTTCACCCTCAGGAGTAAACATGATTGAAGCTTGAAGTCGTGAGAGAACATCTGCATCTAGTAAATTCATAGGACAAGTTGAGGATACCGCAAATCTTGCAAGAAGATCTGGAAATAGGCCTACGTGTAATGGTTGAGTCAAAACACTACAGCAAGGCATACCATCCACTCCCATGCAGGTAACATCAATATTAGATAAGTAGGATGTGTGTGGCAGGTCTTCTTGTTTAATAACACTTCTGGCTGCGCCTGTGTCCACTAGAAAAGTCATAGGGTTTCCTTCTATAGGTATTGTTACAATAGCTTTGGGCCCTCCACTATTCCCTGAAGACGCTGCCATAACAGGGGTAAGTGACACAGGTTTACCACTATCCTATTGTGGGGGTGCTGTGGCTTGATTGGTAGCTGTTATTGCTTTGTTAGCATTTGCTACTGTTTGGGGGATTTTATTCTGTCACCCTTGATTTTTCCTTGGTGCACAACAGTTCTTATAAAGGTGTCCAACTTTGTTACAATTAAAAAACGTTCTTGTTTCTTGTTGGCTTTGTCCCCTTCTGCTCAGAAGACACCATAATGTGTGTAGTCTTTTTATTACCTTGTGAGGACTCAAGCCCTTTTGCTACCAATAACAAAGTCTCTAATGGCAACACCTTGTATGCGGGACGAGATGTTAATAAACCTTTCCTGATGGATTCTCTCAATCCCTCCACAAATGCTGCTCCCAGCATTTGAGCATGTATCTTGTTATACAAGCTGAAACCCAAATCAGAAAATACTTGTGTAAGTCTGGAATGATATATTTCCACTGACTCTGTCTTATCCTTAGTTTGCTGATTGGTTCAAAAGGTCCGCAGTCCAAGTTAGTGTTATAGTGGTCAGTTTAGGGAGAGTTGCTCACTGGCTGTGTTATATGGGGTGATAAATGTATCTTATCAGGTCACAAGTGTCAGTATCATCAGGCCAAGTAGTTCTGTAGCCATCTTGTTATGACCGGATGTAGTTAATTCTCCATTTTAGGAAACCTTTTCTTATCTGCCATCTTAGGTTCTCCAATATTAGTTATTATTAGTAATCTTCTTCTTGTCATGTATACATACATAAATGAGTAAGAAATAAAAAGAATATGGCAGAAAAGCATAATAACATAAAAATAAACATTTTCTGCTTTCCCATCCATAACAGTCCCCCCTAAAATGTACTGTTATGTTATTAGTGAGTGTGCAAACTAAGAAAAGCAGCTGTGCTTATGTTAATGCGTTATGAGGAGTAAACTCCCCCCTAAATACGAAGTGTATGTCTGTCCCTGAGGAGGAGGTGCATGACTGCAAGAAAGCCCTAAGCATCTGGGCTGTGAACGCCCGTTCTTCTTTGTACATTTGAGTAGCCATGGCTTACCCATGGCCCCTCCTGCCACTGTCACAGACAAGTCAGACGCCTTTCCCTAGCCCCTTGTATCAGGAACATGTGGGACAAGGGGTTTATGTGGAAACCTTACACCTAGTTACAATAGACCATAACACTCTATGTGACTCCTCACAATTGTCATCATGACAAAGTTCTTGGTGCACAAAGGTTGTTGTGACTCCAGCAACTGACTTCTTTAAATATGTTCGGACACAGGGGATAATACAGCAGGTAACAAATACAAGAATGATCAGTATTAAAAAAAAGACAATTCCAATCTGTAACAATACTCTCTGCCAGTTGTTCATCCACCCAAGCCATTTATCCCAATAGTCTGTGGTTCCAGAATCTTACTTCAATTCTTGTGCCAAGTTGCTTAGTTCTTTAATGGCTAAAGTGATTTTACCATTTGGACCAGTGTTGTCAGGTATGTAGGTGCAGCAGGTGCTAGTGTCGGGGAGCATTTTACATACTCCCCCCTTTTCAGCAAGGATCATGTCTAGTGCCATTCTATTTTGGAAGGCCATGTGTGATGTGGCCTCCAGTTGTTCTGCAACTCCTTGCAGAGCATCTCTTGTGTAATTAACAAACCTTTGTTGGTTATAATATATATATATATATATATATATATAATTGATCCAAGCAACATTTTTATTGGCAGTTATGATGGGGAAAAGTGATTCAAATCCTGCTGCAACCTGATTTCTAGCTTTAAACTCATCAGGCACCCCCATTGAGACTCCAATGGAGTCTATGTACACATGGGTGTCGAAGCTACCTTGTGGGGGAGAGACCTCTCTCTTACGTCTAGATGTTGTCAGTAGGGTGTGTGGTGAGGTATCAGTTTGGATGGGCACTATGTGCAATGGCATTATGATTTTAGCGAGGGCACATTCTCCATACCAGATACTAGTGATGTCGCGAACATAAAATTTCCGGTTTGTGAATTGCGAACGCCAATTGCCGCAAATGTTTGCGAACCGGCGAACTGCCATAGACTTCAATAGGCAGGCGGATTTTAAAACCCACAGGGAATCTTTCTGGCCACAATAGTGATGGAAAAGTTGTTTTAAGGGGACTAACACCTGGACTGTGGCATGCAGGAGGGGGATCCATGTCAAAACTCCCACGGAAAATTACATAGTTGATGCAGAGTCTGGTTTTAAGCCATAAAGGGCATAAATCCCCTAACATTCCTAAATTGTTTAGAATAACGTGCTTTAAAACATCAGGTATGATGTTGTATCTATCAGGTAGTGTAAGGGTTAGGCCCGCTTCACAGTGACAGACCAAACTCCCCATTTAACGCACCGCAAACAACCGCAAACAGTCCATTTGCACAACCGCAAACTCCCCATTTGCACAAGGTTGGATACCAAGCTAGCCATGTCCCGTTCCTTGTCCTCACTGATGTTATTGAAGGTCTCTTCCTCCACCCAGCCACGTACAACACCAAGGGTCCCCGAAAGGTGACAGCAAGCCCCCTGGGACGCCTGCTGTGTTTGGTCTTCCACCTCCTCAAAGCCACCTTCCTCCTCTGACTCCTCTTCTTCAGACTCCTCTCTCAGCGTTGCCTCTCTCTGCGTTATTATAAGGTGTGTTAAGTAGTACTACTCTTATCAGTTTAATACTTGTTATGTCACCTATCAGGGGGCTTGTATAAGGCCTGGATTTTTGGAACCGGGAGATGGAAAAAGATGCTTGGTTGGTCGTATCACTTCAAATTTGGGGCACTGCGCGTCCAATCTAAGGTTTCCACCAGATAGGAGTGGCGTGTTTGTAAGTACTATTCTTATCAGTTTAATACCTGTTACGTCACCTATCAGGGGGCGTGTATAAGGCCTGGATTTTTAGAACCAGGAGATGGAAAAAGATGCTTTGTTGGTCGTATCACTTCAATTTTGGGGCACGCCACGTGCAGTCAAAGGTGCCACCAGATAGGAGAGGCGTGTTTGTAAGTACTACTCTTATCAGTTTAGTACTTGTTACGTCACCTATCAGGGGGCGTGTATAAGGCCTGGATTTTTAGAACCAGGAGATGGAAAAAGATGCTTTGTTGGTCGTATCACTTCAATTTTGGGGCACGGCACGTGCAGTCAAAGGTTCCACCAGATAGGAGTGGCATGTTTGTAAGTACTACTCTTATCAGTTTAATACTTGTTACGTCACCTATCAGGGGGCGTGTATAAGGCCTGGATTTTTAGAACCAGGAGATGGAAAAAGATGCTTTGTTGGTCGTATCACTTCAATTTTGGGGCACGCCACGTGCAGTCAAAGGTGCCACCAGATAGGAGTGCCGTGTTTGTAAGTACTACTCTTATCAGTTTAATACTTGTTATGTCGCCTATCAGGGGGCTTGTATAAGGCCTGGATTTTTGGAACCGGGAGATGGAAAAAGATGCTTGGTTGGTCGTATCACTTCAAATTTGGGGCACTGCGCGTCCAATCTAAGGTTTCCACCAGATAGGAGTGGCGTGTTTGTAAGTACTATTCTTATCAGTTTAATACCTGTTACCTCACCTATCAGGGGGCGTGTATAAGGCCTGGATTTTTGGAACCGGGAGATGGAAAAAGATGCTTGGTTGGTCCTCCCACTTCTAATTTGCGGCACGGCGTGTGCAATCTAAGGTGCCACCAGATAGGAGTGGCGTGTTTGTAAGTACTACTCTTATCAGTTTAATCCCTGTTACGTCACCTATCAGGGCACGTGTATAAGGCCATGATTTTTGGAATCGGGAGATGGAAAAAGATGCTTGGTTGGTCGTATCACTTCAAATTTGGGGCACTGCGCGTCTAATCTAAGATGCCACCAGATAGGAGTGGCGTGTAAGTAAGTACTACTCTTATCATTTTAATCCCTGTTACGTCAACTATCAGGGCACGTGTATAAGGACTGGATTTTTGGAACCGGGAGATGGAAAAAAGATGCTTGGTTGGTCGTATCACTTCAAATTTGGGGCACTGCGCGTCCAATCTAAGGTGCCACCAGATAGGAGTGGCGTGTTAGTAAGTACTACTTTTATCATTTTAATCCCTGTTACGTCACCTATCAGGGCAAGTGTATAAGGACTGGATTTTTGGAACCGGGAGATGGAAAAAGATGCTGGGTCGGTCCTCCTACTGTCGCAGGGCCGGGGGGGTGCCCCCTCGTCGGGCTACCTGGTTGATCCTGCCTCAAAGATTAAGCCATGTACGTTTAAGTACACACAGCCGGTACAGTGAAACTGCGAATTGCTCATTTAATCAGTTATAGACTGGTTCCTTTGATCGCTCGATCTGTTACTTTGTTAACTGTGGGAATTAGAGAGCTGATACATGCCGATGAGCGGTGACTCCCCGGGATGCGTGCATTTATCAGACCATAACAAATCTGGGCCCCCCTGACCGGCCGCTTTTGTGACTCTAGATAACCTTGGTCCGATCGCACGTACCCGTGACGGCACCGATACATTCTGATGTCTGCCCTATCAACTTCCAATGGTACTTTCTGTGCCTACCAACAAATGCTTTAGGGGATGCCAGCAAATTGGAGATCATATCCATATATGGTGGTATTGCCCTCTAGCCCTGATATTTTGGAAGCAATTGGCTTCTTTGGCTTCTACAATCTTGCATAAGGATATTTCTATTTCAATGGAATCCTGCTTACTGGGGATACACATAAAAAACTTATCTCAATCCTAAAACAAGCTATTCCAATTAATGACTTTAGCATCCAAAATACACATAGCTACCCGGGCCCGGATGGATTTACGAATCTCTATTACCAAACTTTTATAGACTTGTTATTACCCCACTTAACCACACTTTACAATCAAATTTTAGAAGGCTCTCCCATGCCACAAGAACTAAACCATGCAGATATGATATGTTTCCCGAAAGAACGACGAGACCCATTAGAACTTAACAATTACCGCCCCATATCACTCCTAAACGGGGATATAAACATTTTGGCCAAAATAATGGCAAACAGGATTTCGCAATTTCTCCCCTCCATAATCCATAAAGACCAAACAGGGTTTATCCCCCATAGACAAATGGGGGACAATATCAGACGGACACTAAATTTAATCTCATGGTCATCCCAACATCAAATACCCACATGCCTTTTGGCGTTAGATATAGAAAAGGCCTTTGATACGTTATTTAAAAGCAGTATTACAGAAATTTGGGTTTGCAGGCAAATTTATGAATTGGATAGATACATACTACAAATCCCCGTCAGCCAGATTTAAACTCCCGGGAGATAGCTTACAATACATAAAGATTCAAAGGGGAACCAGACATGGGTGTCCCCTCTCGCCTCTGTTTGCTCTAGCCATTGAGCCCCTAGCACAATATATTATGGCGAATCAAAGTATACAGGGAATACAAATTGGACTTCACCTTTTCAAATGATTAATTTAGCCTACCTTTATATGTAGTGGTGGCAGTATGATTCTCCCGGCCTAGCTTTATATGTAGTGGTGGCAGTATGATTCATCAGGCCTAGCTTTATATGTAGCTGTGGCAGAATGATTCATCAGGCACAGCTTTATATGTATTTGTGGCAGTATGATTCACCAGGCCTAGCTTTATATGTAGTGGTGGCAGTAGGATTCATCAGGCCTAGCTTTATATGTAGTGGTGGCAGTAGGATTCATCAGGCCTAGCAATATATGTAGTGGTGGCAGTATGATTCATCAGGCCTAGCTGTATATGTAGTGGTGGCAGTATGATTCATCAGGCCTAGCGTTATATTTAGTGGTGGCAGTATGATTCATCATGCATAGCTGTATATGTAGTGGTGGCAGTATATGATTCATCTAGCCTAGCTTTATATGATTGCAGTGGTTGCACTAGGCACAGTATCAGTTGTGAGCAAGAGACACACACTGACTAGCGGTCAGGCAAATTAACTTAGATTTAACAAAACAAAATGTTTTCCCAATTATAGTCGGATTCAATACTTAAAGGGAATCAACTTAAAACAAACTGAATTAAAGCTATATTAATAACTGAAAAGTAAAAAAAAGTATTTTTAGGCTACAAGTACAACCAAATCCAGATAACATACTAGCCCCGGATATGGTATAAGCTCCAAGATTATGGAATGGAAAGGGGTAAACTGAGGAATAATAGAGATAAGGTAACTCAGTGATGTATTAACATGTATGGATATATATGTAACCTGGAAATGGTTGTTTGAATATGATATATTACCTGACCTAATAAAATATTTTTTGAAATAAAAAATACACATAGCTAGTAGTTGGAAAACCCCAAATTAAAACTTTCAGGAATTAATTAAAAAAATCAACTATTTACTGCTCAACGAGAGATTAAACCATGTAGTCTTGTATAGAATCACCCAGTTCCAGAGAATTTGAGATCCCTGGATAACATCCCCATTTAGTGCCCCCCTAATATAATAAAACATTTGTTACTGGTTGAAGCGACACTGGGGGAAGGACCAGAGTGGGGGAGCCCTGGAGGAGACCCTTCAGAAGCAACCGGCGGCAAAATCATCCGAAGGAAAGGAGAGGTCGCTTACTGAAGCCTGCCCTAGGGTAACCAAAGGGTTATTGCGCAGGTTAGATATTGTAAATAATAAGCTAATACTGCTGGAGTGATGATAGATAATAGGACTTTGGTGTTACCTGCTGATATACTCTTTACTATTGTCTGTTTTACCATGTTTTAGGTTTCTCTTAAAAATTGCAATCACAGTAAAAAATAAGAAAATGTATTAACCAAAAAATTAAAAATAAGAAGGCCTAGACAGTTAATTTTAACAAAATTTTAATTAAAAAATTAGGAATTGTTGCAGCCGCTGCTGTTGCAGCAACCATAAAAATTGACGTATGTTTCCCAGGCAGAAACTGCCCTAAAACATTGCGTCTTGAACCATAGTTGGTGGCGCATAAGTCACACAAGTCATCCGGCATTCAAAGTTAAAATACAGCAGCGTGTGGACCATTTTTAGCTCAAGGCAGCTCATCTCATCAGCCCTTTTTCAGTCTAATGTATCGCCCAGTGTCAGTCCCTTCGGGATCCATCCCTCATTCATCTTGATAAAGGTGAGGTTGTAACGGAACCCATCACTGTTTTACCCTGTTTTTATGGTTATTTAATTCTTATGGTTAAAATTTGATCACATTGCTATACTGTAGATATGGTGGTCTATGGGCCGCAGACTATTACAGCTACTAGGCTAATAGATAATCCTATTACAGAGGCTCCTCATAAGATTGGGAAGTCTATTGTATAAAGTGTACACATTGGAAGAGATAGCACAAAGAGAAGGATAATCTGATCAATGTCTTTTATTGTATCAAAGTAGCCAGGTAACCTCCGGGGGGTGTAACCACACCTATTGTCTCTCTATGTGTATTGTGTGGCCGAATATGGGGGATGTGTATTAACTGTGGAAAGAGATGTATATATATTTCTGCATAACAAAATAAAGACAGTATTTTTTGACTCCCAATTGAGTGTCGTCCAATATGGGTGAATGGGGCTTGTGAGACTGCGGAGTGCTTCTTGGATTTTACGGTATACCAGCGGAGATATTGGACTTATGATTCCAACTCCGTTAAAGTTAAATCTAAGTTAATTTGCCTGACCGCTAGCCGTTGTGTGTTTCAGGATCACAACTGATACTTTGCCCAGTTCCAACTCGGTTACAGAGGTAATCTAGACTTTTTTGACCTAGGCGACTTCTCTTTTCAGTGACAATACCTCCTGCTGCACTGAAGGTCCTTTCTGACAGGACACTGGAAGCGGGGCAGGCCAGAAGTTCTATGGCAAATTGGGATAGCTCAGGCCACAGGTCAAGCCTGCACACCCAGTAGTCAAGGGGTTCATCGCTCCTTAGTGTGTCGATATCTGCAGTTAAGGAGAGGTAGTCTGCCACCTGTCGGTCGAGTCGTTCTCTGAGGGTGGATCCCGAAGAGCTGTGGCGATGAGTAGGACTGAAAAAGCTCTGCATGTCCTCCATCAACAACACGTCTTTTAAACGTCCTGTCCTTGCCGGCGTGGTCATGGGAGGAGGAGGATTACTTTCACCTCTTCTCCTGTTAGATTCCCGTTGTGCTGTGACATCACCCTTATATGCAGTGTAAAGCATACTTTTTAATTTGATTTGTAACTGCTGCATCCTTTCTGCCTTGAGGTAATTTGGTAACATTTCAGGCACTTTCTGCTTATACCGGGGGTCTAGTAGAGTGGACACCCAGTACAGGTCGTTCTCCTTCAGCCTTTTTATACGAGGGTCCCGCGACAGGCACGACAGCATGAAAGACCCCATTTGCACAAGGTTGGATGCCGAGCTACCCATGTCCCGATCCTCGTCCTCAGTGATCTCACTGAAGGTATGTTCTTCCCCCCAGCCACGTACAACACCACGGGTACCAGATAGGTGATAACGAGCACCCTGGGATGGCTGTTGTGATTGGTCTTCCTCCTCCCCCTCAAAGCTACATTCCTCCTCTGACTCCTCTTCCTTACAATCCTCCTCCAGCGTTGCCGCAGGTCCAGCAAGCAATGCTGATAAGGCTGTTTCTGGTGGTGATGGTGACCACAACTCTTCCTCATCACGCTCATCTACGGCCTGATCCAGCACTCTTCGCATGGCATGCTCCAGGAAGAAAACAAATGGTATGATGTCGCTGATGGTGCCTTCTGTGCGACTGACAAGGTTTGTCACCTCCTCAAAAGAACGCATGAGCCTACAGGCATTGCGCATGAGTGTCCAGTAACGTGGCAAAAAAATTACCATCTCCGCAGAGAGTGTCCTAGCACCCCGGTCATACAAATACTCGTTAATGGATTTCTCTTGTTGGAGCAGGCGGTCGAACATTAGGAGTGTTGAATTCCAACGTGTGGGGCTGTCACAAATCAAGCGCCTCACTGGCATGTTGTTTCGCCGCTGGATATCTGAAAAGGGCGCCATGGCCATGTAGGAACGCCTGAAATGGCCACACACCTTTCTGGCCTGCTTCAGGACGTCCTGTAAGCCTGGGTACTTGTGCACAAAGAGTTGTACGGTCAGATTACACACATGTGTCAACTTGCCCAAATTCAATGCCGCCAACAAATTTCCTCCGTTGTCACAAACCACTTTGCCAATCTCCAGTTGGTGCGGAGTCAGCCATTGATCCACTTGTGCGTTCAGGGCGGACAGGAGTACTGGCCCGGTGTGACTCTCTGCTTTCAGGCAAGTCAACCTCAAGACGGCGTGACACTGCCGTATCCGGGATGTGGAATATTATCTGGGGATCTGGGGGGGTGCCGTTGATGTGGAGCAAGACGCAGCAGCAGAAGAGGACTCAGCTGAGGAGGTTATGGAAAATGGAGTAGGAGGAGTAGAGGAGGTGGCAGCAGGCCTGCCTGCAAGTCGTGGCGGTGTCACCAACTCTTCTGCAGAGCCACGCATTCCATGCTTGGCAGGCGTCAGCAGGTTTACCCAATGCACAGTGTAGGTGATATACCTGCCCTGACCATGCTTTGCAGACCAGGTATCAGTGGTCAGATGGACCCTTGCCCCAACACTGTGTTCCAGACATGCCATTACTTCCTTTTGCACAATCGAGTACAGGTTGGGGATTGCCTTTTGTGCAAAGACATTTCGGCCGGGTACCTTCCACTGTGGTGTCCCAATAGCTACAAATTTTTTGAACGCCTCAGACTCCACCAGCTTGTATGGTAAAAGCTGGCGGGCTAAGAGTTCAGACAAGCCAGCTGTCAGATGCCGGGCAAGGGGGTGACTTTGTGACATTGGTTTCTTACGCTCAAACATGCCCTTGACAGACACCTGAGTGTGGGGAGATGAGCAGGAACAGCTAGAGGCGAGAGACGGAGTGGCGGATGGTTGAGAGGGGGCAAGGAGGACAGCAGTGGTTGACGTGAATGAAGATGCTGGACCAGGAGGAGGATGGCGGCTTTGAGTTTGTGTGCTGCTTGTACTCATGTGTTGATCCCATTGGCGTTTGTGATGTGACATTATGTGCCTTCGCAAAACAGTTGTACCTAGGTGGGTGTTGGACTTCCCACGACTCTTTCTTTTGGCACAGGTTGCAAATGGCAACGCTGTTGTCACAGGCAGACACACAAAAAAAAATGCCACACTGCTGAGCTCTGCAGTGACGGCATTCTAGTGGTGGCAACAGCATGCGTTGATTGGCGTGCTGTCTGGCTGATGCCCGGGTGCCGATGCATGCTGTCTGACTGTGCCACTAGCTCCTTGCGATGACCTCCCTCTGCTTCCAACTAGTCTCCTCCTCCTCTCTGTCTCCCCATCTGAACTTTCCCCCTGTTCTTCTTCTCTTCTAGCCGGCACCCACGTGACATCCACGGATGCATCATCATCATCATCACCCGCTTCACTTGTATCTAGCAATTCAACAAAGGTAGAAGCAGCGGGTACATTAGCATCATCATCACACCGTACGTACATGTGTGTAATGCTGCCTGACTGAGACATATCCCTGTTATCTACATTCTCTGACTATAATGGTTGCGCATCACTCATTTCTTCAAACTGATGTGTAAATAACTCTTCTGACTGATCAATTGAAGAGGCTGTGGCACAAGTGTTGGTGGTGGCGTCAGGCGGGCGAGTGGTAACTTGAGAGGTGCCCAAAGCTAAGCTGGAGGAGGATGGTGCGTCAATGTTCCGAGCTGAAGCTGTGAAGATTGGGTGTCCTGTGTTAGCCAGTCAACTATGTCCTCAGAAGTTTTTGAGTTCTGGGTACCTGGCCTGTGAACACTGGGCATTATTGTAGGGCCAAAGGGAATCACAGCACCACGACCACGACGGCTCCTGCGGGTTGGCCTGCCTCTGCCTGTCATTTTTTTTTACGATTAGTGGTTCTATGCGTGCAAGCTACTGTGACAACAGATATGAGTGGCACTGTGCACTTGCAGAAGTTGGCAGAGTAGACGCTGTAGGCCTAACACACACGCTTGCAGACAAGTAACTGCTATTCAATGTATTACAGTCAAAATTTTAATCTTTGTTTAAATGTGGACTACTGACTGTAACACCAGATATGAGTGGTGGCACTGACTGGGCAAGTGGGCACAGTATCAGTTGTGAGCAAGAGACACACACAGACTAGCGGTCAAAAAAATGAACTTAGATTTAACAAAATAAAATTTAGTTTTTTATAAAATTTAGACTGCTGGTAAACCACCAGATTGGATTGCTTGCACTGGGCACAGTATCAGTTGTGACCAAGAGACACACACAGGCTAGCGGTTAAGCAAATGAACTTAGATTTAACAAAATAATATTTTGTTTTTTTTTAATGTAGACTGCTGGTAAACCACCAGATTGGATTGCTTGCACTGGGCACAGTATCAGTTTTGAGTCTGAGACACACACAGACTAGCGGTCAGGCAAATGAACTTAGATTTAACAAATCCAAATTTTGTTTTTTTTAAATGTAGACTGCTGGTACACCACCAGATTGGATTGCTTGCACTGGGCACAGTATCAGTTGTGACCAAGAGACACACACAGGCTAGCGGTCAAGAAAATGAACACAGATTTAACAAAATAAAATGTTGCTTTTTTTAAATGTAGACTCTTGGTACACCACCAGATTGGATTGGTTGCACTGGGCACAGTATCAGTTGTGACCAAGAGACACACACAGACTAGCGGTCAAGAAAATGAACTTAGATTTAACAAAATAAGATTTTGCTTTTTTTAAATGTAGACTGTTGGTACACCACCAGATTGGATTGGTTGCCCTGGGCACAGTATCAGTTGTGACCAAGAGACACACACAGACTAGCGGTCAGGCAAATTAACTTAGATTTAACAAAATAAAATTTAGTTTTTTTTAAATGTTATAGCCCTAAAAGGGCTTTTTGGGCTGCTGTCCTTGCAGCAGAGATCAAGAGTTCTTCAGGGCTGTATTGGACACTGTGTACAGTAGCCTAGCTTTGGTTTTCCCTATTGATGCAGTATCACCTGCACTCTAGCTCCTCTCTGTAAGACTGCAAGTTAGTTATGATTCCAAAATGGCTGCTGTCCATGAGGTTAAAGGGTCTGGAAGGCAGGGTATGATGCTGGTTGGCTGGAATGTGTCTGCTGATTGTGAGGTGCAGAATCAAAGTTTGCTCAATGATAAAGAATAGGGGGCGGATCGAACATCGCATATGTTCGCCATTTGGCGCAAAGCGAACATGTGATGATTGCCGGGAACAGTCCGCGGGTGAACTGTTCGCGACATCTCTAATCCTTTATTTTTATATTAGTTATTAATGTTCTTATTTTGTATTAATTCCTCACCTTCCCGGATATTCCCAGGACTTTCCTCCTCCTTCACCTGCTGCTGATCTCTTATATTCAGATCTTCTTGTTCAACCTTGGAGACAACTGGAGGCTTCACATCTAAAGGTCCTCCAGAGAGAGATAAACAGATTATAGACCTTCACCATTGTAATTATTTACTATCAATCTAGTTTTTGTGTCTTAAAAATAATTTAATTCCTTTAGTTGAAAAACCCACAAAGACAGATACAGCCAAATGTTATTTCTTTGTATGGACAGAAGATCAGATATTGTGTCATTGGGTATAAAATCACCTTTATCATGAGGTACTTGTGAATAAATACAACTGGTTTAAGGATCTGTGTACAAGGAAATCATCTGATGACTTCACAAGTCAGTAACAAACGATAAATATACACCTCAGTAAACACTGAAGTAAGTGATAATTGCCGATAAAAAATAAAGAAAACTAATAAGAATTTTCACCCCCACTGAGAGGGCTTAGCACTAAATTACCATATATACTTGAGTATAAGCTAAGTTTTTCAGCCTTTTTTTAAAGCTGAAATGGGCCCCCTCGACTTATACTTGAGTCTATACCTGTCTCTTTCCCCCCTCATGTCTCTTTCCCCCCTCTCCTGATTCTCTTTCCCCCTTCTCCCATGTCTCTTTCCCCCCTCTCCCTCTCCCATGTTTCTCCCCCCCCTCAACCCTCCTCCTCAACCCAACTATCCTCCTCAACGTCCCTCCTCAACCTCAACCCCCTCCTCTTCCTCCCTCCTCAACCAACCTCCTCACTTTACCCCTCTCTAAATTACCTCCCCCTCTCCCTTTCCCCACACTTACCTTCCATCAACAGCTGCTCCTCCGCTCCTCCGGGCATCTTCCGGCTGCATCGGGACCCGGCATATGCTAATGACGTGACGTCACATGTGCGTCACGTCATTAGCATTGGCCGGGTCCCGACGCAGCCAGAAGACACACGGAGGAGCGGAGCAGGTGCTGATGGAAGGTAAGTGACGGGGAGGGGGAGGATGATGAGGGGGGGGAGGATGATGAGGGAGGTGGAAGGATGATAAGAGGGGGAAAGAGACACAGGGAGGATGATGAGGGAGGGGGGAGGGTAATGAGGAAGGGGGAAAGAGACACAGGGGGTGATGAGGGAGGGGAAAAAGAGACACAGGGGAGGATGATGAGGGAGGGGGAAAGAAACAAAGGGGAGCATGGTGAAACAGGGAGGAAGATGATGATGTAGGGGGGAAGAGACACAGGGGAGGATGATGAGGGAGGGGGGAAAGAGACACAGGGGAGGATGATTAGGGAGGGGGAAAGAGACACAGGGGAGGATAATGAGGGAGGGGGGAAAGAGATACAGGGGAGAATGATGAGGGAGGGGGGAAAGAGACACAGGGGAGTATGATGAGGGAGGGGGGAAAGAGACACAGGGGAGGATGATGAGGGAGGGGGAAAGAGACACATGGGAGGATGATGAGGGAGGGGGAAAGAGACACAGGGGAGGATGATGAGGGTGGGGGGAAAAAGACACATGGGAGGATGATGAGGGAGAGGGGAAAGAGACACAGGGGAGTATGATGAGGGAGGGGGAAACGAGACACAGGGGAGGATGATGAGGGAGGGGTGAAAGAGACACAGGGGAGGATGATTAGGGAGGGGGGAAAGAGACACAGGGGAGGATGATGGGGAGGGGGGAAAGAGACACAGGGGAGAATGATGAGGGAGGGGGGAAAGAGACACAGGGGAGTATGATGAGGGAGGGGGAAAGAGACACATGGGAGGATAATGAGGGAGGGGGAAAAAGACACATGGGAGGATGATGAGGGAGAGGGGAAAGAGACACAGGGGAGGATGATGAGGGAGGGGGGACAGAGACACAGGGGAGGATGATTAGGGAGGGGGGAAAGAGACACAGGGGAGGATGACGAGCGAGGGGGAAAGAGACACAGGGGAGAATGATGAGGGAGGGGGGAAAGAGACACAGGGGAGTATGATGAGGGAGGGGGAAAGAGACACAGGGGAGGATGATGAGGGAGGGGGGAAAGAGACACAGGGGAGAATGATGAGGGAGGGAGGAAAGAGACACAGGGGAGTATGATGAGGGAGGGGGAAAGAGACACATGGGAGGATGATGAGGTAGGGGGGAAAAAGACACATGGGAGGATGATGAGGGAGAGGGGAAAGAGACACAGGGGAGGATGATAAGGGAGGGGGAAAGAGACACAGGGGAGGATGATTAGGGTGGGGTGAGAGAGACACAGGGGAGGGTGATGAGGGAGGGGGAAAGAGACACAGGGGGGAATGATGAGGGTGGGGGAAAGAGACACAGGGGAGTATGATGAGGGAGGGGGGAAGAGACACATGAGAGGATAATGAGGGAATGGGGGGAAAAAGACACATGGGAGGATGATGAGGGAGTGGGGAAAGAGACACAGGGGAGGATGATGAGGGAGGGGGAAAGAGACACAGGGGAGGATGATTTGGGTGGGGTGAGAGAGACACAGGGGAGGGTGATGAGCGAGGGGAAAGGAGACACAGGGGAGGATGATGAGGGAGGGGTGAAAGAGACAAAGGGGAGGATGATGATGGAGGGGGGAAAGAAACACAAGGGAGGGTGATGAGGGAGGGGGGAAAGAGACACAGGGGAGGATAATGAGGGAGGGGGAAAGAGACTCAGGGGAAGATGATGAGGGAGGGGGAAAGAGAAACAGGGAAGGGTGATGAGGGAAGGGGAAAAGAGACACATGGGAGGATGATGAGGGAGGGAGGAAAGAGACACAGGGGAGGGTGATGAGGGATGGGGGAAGAGATACAGGGGAGGGTGATGAGGGAGGGGGAAAGAGACACAGAGAAGGATGATAAAGGAGTTGGAAAGAAACACAGGGGAGGATGATGAGGGAGAAGGGAAAGAGACACAGGGGAGGATGATGAGGGAGGGGGGAAAGAGACACAGGGGAGGATGATGAGGGAGGGGGAGGATGACGAGGGAGGGGGAAGAGACAAAGGGGAGGATGATTAGGGAGGGGGAAAAGAGACACAGGGGAGTATGATGAGGGAGGGGGGAAAGAGACACAGGGGAGGATAATGAGGGAGGGGGGAAAGAGACACAGGGGAGGATGATGAGGAACGGGGAAAGAGACACAGGGGAGGATAATTAAGGAAGGGGGGAAAGACACATGGGGAGGGTGATGAGGGAGGTGGGACAGAGACACAGGGGAGGATCATGAGGGAGGGGGGAAAGAGACACAGGGGAGGATGATGAGGGAGGGGGAAAGAGACACAGGGGAGGGTGATTAGGGAGGGGGAAAGAGACACAGGGGAGGATGATGAGGGAGGGGGGAAGTGACACAGGGGAGGATGATGAGGGAGGGGGGAGGATGATGATGGAGGGGGGAAGAGACACAGGGGAGGATGATGAGGGAGGGAGAGTATTATGTTGGGGGAAGAGAAACGGGGAGGATGATGAGAGAGGGGGGAAGTTGATGAGGGAGGGGGGAAAGAGACACAGGGGAGGATGATGAAATGACCCTCTGCTACAATGTGAAGTAGTAAGTGTACAGCCTGTCTAACAGTGTAAATTTGCTGTCCCCTCAAAATACCTCCACACACCGCCATTAATGTCTAAAACATTGGTAACAAAAGTGAGTACACCCTTAAGTGGAAATGTCCAATTAGGGCCCAACGTGTCAATATTTTGTGTTGCCACCATTATTTTACAGCACTGCCTTAACCCTCATGGGCATGGAGTTCACCAAAGCTTCACAAGTTGCCACTGGAGTCCTCTTCCACTCCTCCATGATGATATCACGGAGCTGGTGGATGTTAGAGACCATGCACTCCCCCACCTTCCTTTTGAGGATGCTCCACAGATGCTCAATAGGGTTTAGGTCTGGAGACATGCTTGGCCAGTCCATCACTTTTACCTTCAGTAAGGAAGTGGTCATCTTGGAGGTGTGTTTCAGGTCATTATCATGTTGGAATACTGCCCTGTGGCCCAGCCTCTGAAGGGAGGGGATCATGCTCTGCTTCAGTAAGTCACAGTATATGTTGGCATTCATGGTTTCCTCAATGAACTGTAGCTCCTCAGTGCGGGCAGCACTCATGCAGGCCAGGACCATTACATTCCCACCACGAAAAGTATACATCTAAATGGAGAAAAGGTAGTTGAAATAATCCCTAAAAGAGAGATAAACGGATAAGGCACAAAGAGCACAAAAACACTGATATGAGATGAAACCTTCAGTTTGAACGTAAACAGCGATGCAGAGAGAGTGGAGGCAGCATCTGACATCATCAGGTAAATGTATATAGGGGGACATATAGAAACATATATACACATATAGACATATGTGTATTTATTTTTGGTCTGGGCCTGCATGAGTGCTGCCGGCACTGGGGAGCTACAGTTTATTGAGGGAACCATGAATGCCAACATGTACTGTGACATACTGAAGCAGAGCATGAACCCCTCCCTTCGGAGACTGGGCCGCAGGGTGGTATTCCAACATGATAACGCCCCCCCAAACACACCTCCAAGACGTCCACTGCTTTGCTTAAGAAGCTGAAGGTAAAGGTGATGGACTGGCCAAGCATGTCTCCAGATTTAAACCCTCTTGAGTATCTGTGGGGCATCCTCAAACGGAAGGTGGGGGAGTGCAAGGTCTCTAGCATTCACCAGCTCTGTCATGTCATGGAGGAGTGGAAGAGGACTCCAGTGGCAACCTGTGAAGCTCTGGTGAACTCCATGCCCATGGGGGTTAAGGCAGTGCTGGAAAATAATGGTGGCCACACAAAATATTGACACTTTGGGCCCAATTTAGACACTTCCAATTAGGAGTGTACTCACTTTTGTTGCCAATGGTTTAGACATTAATGACGGTGTGTTGAATTATTTTGAGGGGACAGAAAATGTACAGTTATACACAATAAGATAATATATAGTCAAGCCCATCACCCCCCAACTCCTTCCCCCAGAACCCCTTGATATTTTTCCCTTCCGTGCTCGACTTCACCAAATTCCTTGCCCTGGCAAAGAACAAGAAGTAAGATGTGGGTGCGCAGACGGCGCAGGGGTTTAGTGCGCCAAGGGCCATGTCTTTACTACTCAACTTCCCAAAATGATTGAATTAAATATAATATATATCATAAAAACTAATAATATAAGAAAAACATATTATACCAACTCACACCATGTGTAGTAACACCATTTTTAATCCATAATAATGAATTTATAGCTATAAAACAGTGAGTAACTGCCTCTTGAACGATGATTCAAAATAAAACATGTACAGTCCTGAATCTCCTCAGTGAGTCATGGGGCTGGGTTGTTACCCCCATACATGTCTTATTCCCCCATGAAGAATAGAAAATTGTTGTTTACACAGCATGGAAGAGTGAATGACTCTGATGCTTTGAGAGAGCAAGCTAATGTCGGACGTCGACATCTGACATCAGCACCAGATTTGCCCTATCGAGTTTCTCCGCCCACCAGCGCTATCTCAAAGGGAGCACCGGCAAAAGGAAAAGGGTCAATGGAGATCTATTTCTCCTAGTGTGGAAAAAGTTAATTGGGAAAACTAAGATTACATATCCCCCTAGGGATCTGTGTGCACTCCATGTTTAGTTGTGTGCGCTCATCTCAGGGTACTTGTGCGCGCACACAGCTTAGAGGGAACAGTAAATGAGGGGGATGTATGATTAAATCAAGAAATATCTCAGTCAATTCTTATTCAATTAAAAAATAACTTTATTGACATTTATGAGTCTTTCAGTACCTAAAAGCATAGTTTTTTTTATTTTCAAGCCCTTTAAACTCATTGCTTTGTTGGATGCAACAAATGTACATAGAAAATAGGAAAATTAATGGAAGGGGCTATTAAGGTTAAAAAATATATAAAGATTATATAAAAAAAATATATAGCTTAGTTTACAGGTCCACAAATGTATTATGAGTGCTCAGCATGATGGTGTAGAGCAAAGTCTATACGTTCTGGATCCCTTAAATCAAAGGTTATTGGTAACCAAGCAAAAAGCAGCAATGCACAGTCCAGCATCATATCATGTATTGTAATAATACAAGCTGATACATTAGTACAACTTACTGCTCTATTAACGTGATTTACAACTGAGATATCCATAGATCTTTATGAGCTTGCTAATGTTTTTAATTACTTACATTTATATGATTGAAGTAGAATTGCATGATGTGTCATGTTGATGTGTAATGGCGGACTCATATTAAACCATTACCCACATTCCATACATACAACTGGTCTTGATCCTGTGTGAGTTTTCTTGTGTCATTTCAAATCTTACTGAAACATTTTCTCATGTGAGTTTTAGATCATGCAAATGGTGTTTATCCTGTGTGAGTTCTCATGTGTCGCTTGAGATGTGAGGCCCGACTGAAACATTTCCCACATTCAGAACATGGAAAAGGCTTTTCTCCTGTATGAGTCATCTTATGGATATTAAGAGCTGAGACACGACTGAAACATTTCCCACATTCAGAACATGGAAAATGCTTTTCTCCTATATGAGTCATCTTATGTTTATTAAGATCTGAGACCTGACTGAAACATTTGCCACATTCAGAACATGGAAAAGGCTTTTCTCCTGTATGAGTCCTCTTATGTGTATTAAGGTGTGAGACCCGACTGAAACATTTCCCACATTCAGAACATGGAAAAGGCTTTTCTCCTGTATGAGTCCTCTTATGTCTATTAAGATCTGAGACCCGACTGAAACATTTCCCACATTCAGAACATGGAAAAGGTTTTTCTCCTGTATGAGTCATCTTATGTATATTAAGATTTGAGGCCTGAATGAAACATTTCCCACATTTAGAACATGGGAATGTTTTTTCTACTGTGTTACAAATGTGGTCTTCTCCAATGTTACTCCAGATCTCGGATCCATCTGTTGAAAAAAAAAAAAAAAAGCACCAGGAGTAAATTCTGACAGTTTTAAAATTCTTCTATATGGAAATAATTAATTAGTATATACCTATTATAGTAATTATAATCAATTAAACTGCACTGAGACCAATTTGCAGTTAATAAAAGGTCACAAATTATTTAGCTTAGTCTATTCATTTAGTGTAAGTTATTTAACTCCTTATGAACACACAGCATATTTTGTAATCATATGAAAATGAAGCAAACTATGTCTGACTGTATATAGAGTGCAGTGTGATCCGGTGCATACCAATTATCATCAATTATGGTCATTTGTTTAACTAAATCTGATAGTCTGCAAAGTGTTATTTAAAAGAAAAAACAAATACTGTATAAACACAAACTTTACATATTGCAACTTCTACATGCAATTATTGCTTGCTGCAGGCTGTCATTTTTTATGCCTGTTACTGGGTGGGTGTTTCTGTAAACTAACAATCTGCCCATTAGCTCTGCGGAGAGCACCAACTGTAGTTACCGACACTTTCCCAATGTGCAGATACAAACTTCCTGTGTGTGCAAAGTCTTCTATCAGGAATTGTGCTAATGAAAATAAAATGGCAGATTGGGGTCATTACACCAGCAAATAAGAAATGTTCCCTGGTGTTTATGAGTTATGAGGATTATATGAAAGAGATTTTGAATCAGTTAAGTGATAACGATATCTACATAAAGTTGAATAATGACATCACAGTGGAGTATTAAGCACGCTGATACAAATACTCTTTTATATACTTAATCTTTTCATCCATTATCATTGAAAAAAAGATGACCTTACCCAGATGCTGAGAGTGTGGAGATTAAAAAGTATTAGGAATGAAATAGTAGATGCTGTTAAAAAATGGGCACTACGTTTTCTGAGGTTATATTAGTAAAGAAATTGTACTAAGTGTTCAGATCTGTAATATCTTAACACCTAACTAAAAATTTGTGTAAATAATAAAATATAATTAACATTTAGGTCCATAGGGAGTGAGGTAAGTGTGTGAATGTACGTGTAGACTCCATAGGGAGTGAGGTAAGTGGGTGAGTGTACGTGTAGGGTCCATGGGGATTAAGGTAAGTGGGTGAGTGTACATGTAGGGTCCATAATGATTGAGGTAAGTGGGTGAATGTACGTGTAGAGTCCATAGGGAGTGAGATAAGTGGGTGAGTGTACGTGTAGGGTCCATGGGGATTAAGGTAAGTGGGTGAGTGTACATGTAGGGTCCATAATGATTGAGGTAAGTGGGTGAATGTACGTGTAGAGTCCATAGGGAGTGAGGTAAGTGGGTGAGTGTACGTGTAGGGTCCATGGGGATTGAGGTAAGTGGGTGAGTGTACGTGTAGGGTCCATAGGGATTGAGGTAAGTGGGTGAATGTACGTGCAGAGTCCATAGGGATTGAGGTAAGTGGGTGAGTGTAATTAACTAATTAAGAGAATGAACACAAATATATTATTATTATTATTATTATTATAAATGCTTGAATCTTTACGATTCCTTAACTATATATTGAACTAGGAACTTGCCCTTCAGCGCTCATAGCGAGCCCTGAGCTGTATAGTTTAGGGGCCTCACCATGAGTGTTACTGCTTTTGGTGTAAATGTTACTGTTGTGGAGGAAGTGTTACTGGTTTTCCTCAAGTGTTACGGGTTTGGTGCTCTTTTTTGCGAGCTTCAGCCTCGTTTTCATCCTCTTGCGTTTTTTCAGCCGCCATAGGCGATATTCGATCATGATAAAACGGCAAATATGGCTCAAATTAAGTTGCAACTCACAGGCTCCCTGGCTCTCCCCTTGTGCTGTGTGTGAGTGTGTAAGTTAATTTGAGGCATATTTGTTATTTTTTTCAGCTTTTTACTGTTCAGTTATTCGGCCGGTAAAGTCGTATTTTTGCGAGTCCCACAATCCATATACGTGCCTCTGGTACTAAGTCCTAAGGGCCGTAATTTTGCGTGTTACAACTGCTGTGGCGCGAAGTCCTAAGTCCTTGCAGCCTAAGAACTGCTCGCCTTGCAAGGCTCGCAGTGCAATGAGCGCCTTTGGCACACCATTGCAGTCTAAGTCCTGCGTGCTGCAGGCGTCAATGGCTCGCCTCGCAGTTGCGGCCCTATGGGTCACAAACAGCTCACCTTATGAGGCTCTAACGGCCAGTAAATCCACAACTATTATATGTGATATATGATTAGGCTTATAAATATTTATAAAAGATTGATATATTATATATGGCTGCCAAAGGGATGTGGTTATGTATAAATGCCTATTGATATACGTCCTATGTGTGTTATACTGAATGTATCGAACTCTACATATTTTTTTTGAACTGATAGATGTATAACGTTGTATTATGAGGACACTAATTGCCCATTGATTTATACCTTGATTAGATATTATAGTATATGTAAGCATATTTGTAATATAAACACCGCCCTGATGACGTCAGCGGTTGGCTGACGAAACGTACGTCAGGGCTGTGTCTGAGGATGCTTTTGCTTCACCCTTTTGATCCTGAGTGTGATCATCTTGATTTACTATATTTTACTTTGTTTTTACTCTATAAGGTAAGTGGTATTGTGAAGTGCTGTGGCTGGGATGCACTACCATGCCTGGTATTACATGTATATGGGGATAATGCAGATGATACCACTATGAGTGGTGTCATAGTGTCCGCTGCTGTCTCTAATGTGTATATATATATATATATATATATATATATATATATATATATATATAGCTTTTCTACTCACACTGTAGGCAATATCTTTCCCTGTAGTGAGAGACAGGGACCTTGATTTTTACAGGGTATATACATGCTTTAGCTTTTTGATATATAGATTGTGCACTTTTGTATGCCTTCGTTGACTCATTTATCTTTTTCTGTGTCTCTTCTATTCTGTATTTAGCTAAGTATAATTAACCTATTTTGGTGGGTCTATTTTTGGCTTGCATTTAATTAGTATAGACATTCCAGAATTTGTTTCTGGACATTTGGTGCCTACTCTCTCTGTAAGTGGCAGACAGTCCATATTGTCCCTTTAGGGTATCTTTTGGCACTGCATATGTGGGCATTTTGTAGCCCCTAATAGGCCATTGGATTAACCATTGTAGTTTTGAAATCTGCAATTGTTGGTGTTAGGCACCAATGCCATTTTTTTATTTGTAATATAATTGCTGCTAGTATCAAGCACTACATTACTTATTATTGTTTTCACAGCACTGGACACTGTATATGAGATCAGAGTAGTTAGTAGTTGATTATTAGTTTAGGGGGGTAATCGGTGGATCCCCAGTTCTGCGACTAGACACAGGGAAAGGATTACTACAGACTAGCTAGTATAAAGGAGTAAGTGGCCGGCTCCGCTACACTGAAATACTCAGGGATTATATTTTTGCACATTACACGTATGCACTTTGTATAAATTGATGTATGTAATTCAATTCATTCTATATTAATTTAAAGCAGCAATGTATTCTATTATTATTATTAAACCTTGGCAGTGCTATCATTTATAATTGAGCATCGCCTGGTTAAATAATTGTGGTTTTCCATTATATTGATTATCAGTCTTACACATTTCCAATAGGGACTGTATTTGCTGTAATTTTTTTCTATACGTTGTGATTCTGTTTTAACTGGACTACAATAAAACTGTATTTTATATTTGATAGAGATTGGTAATTTTCTTATATATTTAAAGTTTATCTCTCATCTCTAAGGAGTTGCCACTAATATATATGTTTCCCCTGCTGTATACTGTTTTTCCTTTTTCTATTATTATTATTATCATTTACCTGTACAGGGATCTGAATGGGTTTCCATCTGGTGAATAGACTTCTCATCTCTCTCATATTCTCCGTCCTCATTATATAAGTCAGGATATAGATCTCCATCTTGGGGTCCTGTTAGTCACAAGAGAGAGAAGCCGCTGGATTTGTACAGATTTACACAACTATCTGACATAAATATCTACAGAAACAGATCCCGGGTGTAAATATACAGACTGAGGTTTCATAGTTTTACTAATTATTAGTCTATGGCTAATGTGAGAATCTCTGTATATAAAAACACAATAAACTGATTTAAAAAATTCACCAATATAACTACACTAGGAAATTGCCCCACAATGCGAGGCGCTCATTGCTGTGCGAGGGCCACAAAGAGTGACCAACATCATAAGCATTCAGGACACTGACAACTATATATGTGAATGTGATTTATCCCGTACATTTGCTGCGTGCATGTGTTAGACATTACGTTATAGACTGATATTAGTAATGATTGGCAAGTACATCCATATAAAGGTCTCTGAGCTATCCATTACGATACTAAGTTGCACAAACAATGCTGCATATCTCGATAAATATGTACTATAGAGATAAATAGCTATTACAATGTAAAGACAGTTTTTAATTATTACTTTGAGATAAAATAAACATATAGTTACGGTGACAGTGTGCCGTTAAATAATTTATTATTAATGTTCTTATTTTGTATTACATCCTCACCATTCCCAGGACTCTCCTCCTCCTTCACCTGCTGCTGATCTCTTATATTCAGATCTTCTTGTTCAACCTTGGAGACAACTGGAGGCTTCACATCTAAAGATCCTACAAAGAGAGATAAACAGATTATAGACCTTCACCATTGTAATTATTTACTATCAATCTAGTGTTTGTGTCCTAAAAACTATTTAATTCACCTTTATCATGAGCTGCGATGTTTGTAAAACTTTTTGGGGAGATGAAGGAGAAAGCCACCTCAATAAGGACTGAAGTAAGTGATAATTGCCCAAAAGATATTACTCACCTTGACTGATATTTACAAGAATTTCCTCCTCTTTAATCTCCCGGGGACTCCTCATATTTGTCTCTTGTTCTTGGTCAGACTCTGAGAGAACTGATGGTGTCACTTTGTCACTGTCTGTACAAATAAACATGAGAAAGTCACATGCTGGAATTTGTTATATGTCTTTATGGTCTGTACAAATAAACATGAGACGGTCACACGCTGGGATTTGTTACATGTCTTTATGGTCTGTACAAATGAACATGAGACGGTCACACGCTGAGATTTGTTACACGTCTTTATGGTCAGTACAAATAAACATGAGATGGTCACACACTGGCACTTGTAACAAGACTCTATGGTCTGTACAAATAAACATGAGACGGTCACACACTGGGATTTGTAAAAAGACTTTATAGTCTGTACATGTACAAATAAACATGAGACGGTCCCACGCTGGGATTTGTTACACGTCTTTATGGTCAGTACAAACAAACATGAGACGGTCACACACTGGGATTTGTTACACGACCCCGCACAACTTGCGCATCATACCTACAACCCGCGGAACTAAACATCAACACAAATACACTTTTTACATTGCGAGACCCGTAGCACTTTAAAAAAATAGGCTCTAAAAATTATGGCCCGTAACACTTGCGTTATCAATGGATTTTGGCAAGGTCGCACTGCTGAGAACTATATATGTGATAATATCATTATATCCGGTATCTGTTCCTGTCTTTATCCCACTCGCACCTGATAACCAGTCACAGATAGATAGATAGATAGATACAGATAGATACAGTATATATACACAACTCAATAAGTAAGTGATAACTGTCTATAAGAATATATACCGATCAGTCGTAGTTGTCAAACTGCGATTTGTCGCAAGCGTGACGACGAATCGCAATTTGACAATTATTATATGTGATATATACATATATATATATATATATATATATACACACACACAATATATATATAAATATATATATATATACACATACACACACAACTCAATAAGTAAGTGATACCGGTCTATAAGATTATATATATATATATATATATATATATATATATATATATATATATATATATAAATATATACACTAGCGACTTGTCTGCAATAAAATTTTAAGCCTGGCACTGCTGTTTGCCACACAATCTGAGCACCTTCAGCACTCATCGTGAGCCCCGCGGTGAGCGCCTTTGGTGCTCATTGCGAGCCTTTGGCGCTCATCGCAGGTCTCGCAATGAGCGCCTTTGGTGCTCATAGCAAACCCCCCCCTCTACTTTACTGGCCTTGCGATGAGTGCCTTTGGAACTCATCACGGGCTTCGCAATGAGCACCTTTGGCGCTCATGGCAAGCCTTTTCCCCCCTCTACTTCCTCCCTGTGTCTTCTTCCGCCCCTCTCCCACCCCAATGTCTCTCCCCCCTCCTCCCCAGTGTCTCTCACCCCTCCTCCCCGTGTGTCTCCCCCTCCTCTGTGTCTCTCTTCCCCCTCCTCTCACTCCCCTGTGTCTCCCCACCTCCTCTCACTCCCCTGTGTCTCCCCACCACCTCTCCCTACCCTGTGTCTCCCCCCTCCTCTCCCTCCCGTGTCTCTCCTCTCCCCCCTCTGTCTCTTCTCCCTCCTCTGTGTCTCTTCCCCCCTCCTCTCACTACCCTGTGTCCCCTCTCCTCTCCCTCCCCTGTGTGTCTCCCCCCTCCTCTCCCTCCCCCGTGTCTCTTCCCCCCTCCTCCCCTGTGTGTCTCCCCCCTCCTCTGTGTCTCTCCCCCTCTCTGTCTCTTCACCCTCCTCTCCCTCCCCTGTGTCTTTTTTACCCTCCTCTTACTCCCCTGTGACTCCCCCTCCTCTCCCTCCCCTGTGTCTTTTCCCTTATCTTCTCCCTCCCCCTCCTCTCCCTCCCCTGTGTCTCTTCCCCCTCCTCCCCAGTTTCTCTCACCACTCCTCCCCGTGTGTCTCCCCCTCCTCTGTGTCTCTCTTCCCCCTCCTCTCACTCCCCTGTGTCTCCCCACCTCCTCTTCCTCCCCTGTGTCTCCCCCCTCCTCTCCCTCCCCTGTGTCTCTCCCCCTCCCCCCCCTCTGTCTCTTCCCCCTCCTCTCCCTCCCCCATGTCTCTCCCCCCTCCTCTCCCTCCACTGTGTCTCTCCCCCTCCTCGTGTCACTCCCCTCTCCTCTCCCTCCTCTGTGTCTCTCCCCCCTCATCTCCCTCCCCTGCATCTCTTTCCCCTCCTCTCACTCCCCTGTGTCTCTCCCCCTCCTCTCCCTCCCCCTACTCTCACTCCCCTGTGTCTGTCCCCCTCCCCTGTCTCTCCCCCTCCTTTCCCTTCCCTGTGTGTCTCTCCTCCCTCCTCCCCTGTGTGTCTCCCCCCCCTCCCTCCCCTCCGTCTCTTTCCCCATCCACTCAATCCCCTGTGTCTCTCCCCCCTCTCCCATGTCTCTCCCCCCTCTCCCATGTCTCTCCCCCCTTCTCCCCTGTGTCTCTACCCCTTCCTCCCCTGTGTGTCTCTTCCCCCTTTCCCCTGTGTGTCTCTCCCCCCTTCCCTGTGTGTCTCCCTCCTCCTTTGTCTCTTTCCTCCCCTCTGTGTGTCTCCCTCCTCCTCTCCCTCCCCTGTGTGTCTCTTTCCCCTTCTCCCCTGTGTGTCTCTCCCCCTCCTTCCCTGTGTCTCATCCCCCTTCTCCCCTGTGTCTCATCCCCTCTTCTGTGTCTTCCCCCTCATCTGTCTATTTCCTCCCCTCAGTGTGTCTCCCCCTCCTCTCCCTCACCTGTGTCTCCCCCTCCTCCCCTGTGTGTCTCTTTCCCCTCCTCCCCTGTGTGTCTCTCCCCCTCCTCCCCTGTGTCTTTCATCCCCCCTCCTCCCTTGTGTGTCTAATCCCCCTCCTCCCTTGTGTGTCTCATCCCCCTCCTCCCCTGTGTGTCTCATCCCCCTCCTCCCCTGTGTGTCTCATCCCTCTCTTTCCCTGTGTGTCACCCCCTTCCTCTCCCTCCTCTGTGTCTCTCCCCCCTCCGTCTCTTTCCCCATCCACTCACTCCCCTGTGTCTCTCCCACCTCTCCCATGTCTCTCCCCCCTTCTCCCCTGTGTCTCTACCCCTTCCTCCCTTGTGTGTCTATTCCCCTTTCCCCCTGTGTGTCTCTCCCCCTCCCCTGTGTGTCTCCCTCCTCCTTTGTCTCTTTCCTCCCCTCTTTGTGTCTCCCTCCTCCTCTCCCTCCCCTGTGTCTCCCCCTCCTCCCCTGTGTGTCTCTTTCCCCTTCTCCTCTGTGTGTCTCTCCCCCTCTTTCCCTGTGTCTCATCCCCCTTCTCCCCTGTGTCTCATCCCCTCTTCTGTGTCTTCCCCCTCCTCTGTCTATTTCCTCCCCTCAGTGTGTCTCCCCCTCCTCCCCTGTGTTTCTCTTTCCCCTCCTCCCCTGTGTGTCTCTCCCCCTCCTCCCCTGTGTGTTTTATCCCCCCTCCTCCCTTGTGTGTCTAATCCCCCTCCTCCCTTGTGTGTCTCCTCCCCCTCCTCCCCTGTATGTCTCATCCCCCTCCTCCCCTGTGTGTCTCATCCCCCTCTTTCCCTGTGTGTCTCACCCCCTCCTCTCAGTGTGTCTCACACCCCTCCTCTCAGTGTGTCTCACCCCCGTCCTCCCGTGTGTCTCTTTCCCCTCCTCCCCTGTGTCTCATCCCCCCTCCTCCCCTGTGTGTCTCATCCCCCCTTCTCCCCTGTGTGTCTCATCCCCCCACCTCCCCTGTGTGTCTCATCCCCCCTCCTCTCTGTGTGTCTCACACCCCTCCTCTCCGAGCGTCTCATCCCCTCCTCCATGTCTTACTCCCTTTCTCTGCCTCCTGTGTGTGCGTGCGACCATGAGCTTGTGTGCGCGCGCGAGCGCTCATCCGGGGGGAACGCGAGCGACTGGCCATTTGTGTGTGCACGCCGGCACAATGCGCATGCGCAGCTAATGCTGCGCAATGCGCATGTGCAGCACACCGATCAGTCGTAGTTGTCAAACTGCGATTTGTCGCAAGCGTGACGACGAATCGCAATTTGACAACTATTATATGTGATATATACATATATATATATATATATATATATATATATATGTATACACACACACAATATATATATATGTATATATATATATATATATATATATAATATATATATATATATATATATATATATATATATATAAAAGTAGTAAATAGTAAAGATTTTAAAAAAGATTTAAAAGAGAACTGAGAAAATATTGTCATCTACAGTTTTCATTTAAACAAATATGAGGTGTCCCTTATGACTCCCACTAATTAATTATTACACATATAATATCACAGTACTGTATAATAATGTATCACTCACCGTCACTGATATTTACAGGAATTTCCTCCTCTTTAATCTCCCGGGGACTCTTCATATTTGTCTCTTCTTCTTGGTCAGACTCTGAGAGAACTGATGGTGTCACTTTATCACTGTCTGTACAAATAAACATGAGACAGTCACATGCTGGAATTTGTTATATGTCTTTATGGTCTGTACAAATAAACATGAGACGGTCACACGCTGGGATTTGTTACATGTCTTTATGGTCTGTACAAATGAACATGAGACGGTCACACGCTGAGATTTGTTACACGTCTTTATGGTCAGTACAAATAAACATGAGATGGTCACACACTGGCACTTGTAACAAGACTCTATGGTCTGTACAAATAAACATGAGACGGTCACACACTGGGATTTGTAAAAAGACTTTATAGTCTGTACATGTACAAATAAACATGAAACGGTCCCACGCTGGGATTTGTTACACGTCTTTATGGTCAGTACAAATAAACATGAGACGGTCACACACTGGGATTTGTTACACGACCCCGCACAACTTGCGCATCATACCTACAACCCGCGGAAATACACATCAACACAAATACACAATTCACATTGCGAGACCCGTAGCACTTTAAAAAAATAGGCTCTAAAAATTATGGCCCGTAACACTTGCGTTATCAATGGATTTTGGCAAGGTCGCACTGCTGAGAACTATATATGTGATAATATCATTATATCCGGTATCTGTTCCTGTCTTTATCCCACTCGCACCTGATAACCAGTCACAGATAGATAGATAGATACAGATAGATACAGTATATATACACAGCTCAATAAGTAAGTGATAACTGTCTATAAGATTATATACCGATCAGTCGTAGTTGTCAAACTGCGATTTGTCGCAAGCGTGACGACGAATCGCAATTTGACAATTATTATATGTGATATATACATATATATATATATATATATATATACATATATATATATATACACACACACAATATATATATAAATATATATATATATACACATACACACACAACTCAATAAGTAAGTGATACTGGTCTATAAGATTATATATATATATATATATATATATATATATATATAAATATATACACTAGCGACTTGTCTGCAATAATAACAGATAGATAGACAGATAGATAAGTAGATAGACAGACAGAGGGATAGACAGATAGATAAGTAGATAGACAGACAGATAGATAGACAGATAGACAGACAGATAGATAGACAGATAGACAGCCCCTCTCCCATCTCTCTGTATTATATATATAGTATAATATCATTATATCCGGTATCACTTCCTGTCTTTATCCCACTCGCACCTGATAACCAGTCACAGACACAAATCACTTCCTGTATTATCTCCTGATCAGTAATTGGAACATTAATAACTTTATTTACCTGCTCAGAGCTCGGACACACACCCGGATCCGCTCTGGGCCGCAAGCTCTCATAAAACCGGAAGTAGATGAACAGGAAGTCCCGGCACAACATTTCATATCCCAGAATGCTCAGCAGCACGAGCGGAATTCACACGGCACATTAAGGGGTGGGTTTCTTATGTGTTGTTTCCATGGTGACGCTCCATGATATAAATCTGTCTTTCACGCTGCACATACAAATGTAAAGATTGGACTGATTTTTACTGTATTGATCTGCCAAGCAACTAGTGATGTCACCGCTTGTGCAATTATTTGATTGGCCAGGCCGTTTCTGATGTTATTGCAGGCCTGTAATGTGTTACAGTCACTGTGTGAGAGATCTATGTGGAGCTGCACAGACCTGGGGATACAAGTGATATCTTGGAGGGAGGGAGTTTATGTGTCACTTTTAGTGTATATATGTATATATTGTGGTAGGGAGGATTATCTCTGAGGACCTGGACTTTTATGTGAACTTAATATACTCTAGATGGCTTCTTATGTACACCAGACAGACAGACAGACAGGTGTTTATCTGTCTTTACATTTAGTGTTTATATATTTAAACTTTATATTCTAGATTTCTTCTTACTTATTTACCATATACATATATATATATCATTATCTTCATTAGATCTATATGTTGTTACCATGCAATTTATTATATCTATGTACAAAGGTAATTAGTCTTATAAAAGACTATTAGTCCTCCTCACAGATTGGAAGTCCTTGTGATATCATTAGTTGGACGCTTAGTAAGGTGGTGATCTGAAATCTTAATGACTTTATACATTTTCACCTTACATGTGTTGGCAAAATATATAAACGTGTTACTGAAATCTTATGTTGTATCTTCTGAAAAATATTTAACTATTAATTAAAATAAATTTACAATTTATTTTAATAATATTCACTTGCCGTAACTATCATAGTATTACAATTTGTAATTATCTTGTTCATGTGTACATTATATATACATATATGTACAATTATACTCTATTACATTTTATCTTTGCAACTTTTTATCAGGATAATGATACGTTTGTACAGGAATGGTATAACATGTTAGATGGTGATCTAAGGGATCAGTCACAGACAATGTTATGGAAACTCTCAGATAAACAAAGCAAAGGGAAAATAATCTGATTTGGGAATGTAAAGATTTTACAGACATGTCATCAGGTACCAGAGATAAGATTAAACATACTGAGTATGAAATGATAGAAAGAAATGGGCAATGTCTGAGAGATAAATTGGACAAAACAATAAGATATTAGAAAGGAACTGAGAGAAAGCTGTAAGAGGGAAATGTGAAATAACACCCGAGGAAAATAAAATAGAAATTATTAATTTAGAAAAAAATCAATGACAGAAGAAGGGGAGAAAAAGTTTTAATTCCCCTGACCAAAGGTACAATACTCTGCCCTATTATATAGAGATAGGGCGTGTAAAGAAAGGGTTTCATGCATCTAATTTTCACTCCAATTGAAGTAATTAAAAAGATAAAGGTAATTCTTCAAGAAATGTTTTTCCGTGATGGAATAGACAATTTCTTCACAAATTTAATTGGAAACGCTCAGAATCAGAGAAATTTATAGCCTCACATAGAAGTTCAAAATACAGTAAGTTTGGACATACAGAGAGGAGCAGAACCAATAATCCTACTTCTGTTGTTGTTATTTAGTCATTCGGTTATGTCTGACTGTCTGTGACCCTATGGACCGCAGCACACCAGGCACATCTGTTAGTCACTACCGCTTTGAACTCCATTGAGCTCATGTTCATTGCTCCATCTCCGCCACTGCTGTCCCCTATTCCGTGTGCCATCAATCTTTCCCACATCAGAGTGGAGAATCCTGTCTTCTCATTATATGGATACAATATTTGAGCTGCAGCCTCATGATCAAGCCTTCCAGTGAACAGTATGTCTTGATTTTGTGTAGTACTGATTTATTGGATCTTCTTGCAGTCCAAGGGACTCTAAGTAGTTTTCTACAACACCACAATTCAAAGGCATCAATTCTCCGGCACTCAGACTTCTTTATGGTCCAGCTCTCACATCCGTGTGTTACTACTGGGAATACCATAGGTCTAACTATGAGGACCTTTGTTGATATGGGTTGAAAAAGGATAGAGGCTATTAAATATGGTTTGGAACAAGCGCAAAAATAAGTGAAGGAGCAAATATTGTGCACATTAAATGGTCTAAATTTCATTTCACTTAATTACTTCTTGTATAATTGTCATTTTAATATGGACAAGAAAAACACAACAATGGGCACCAGGTTTACACCGTATTATAATTTTCCTATTATTAAAATATTAATGTTTTTGGTTACAAACCTGGTAGCCATTAAGTGATTTATATATGATTTTTTACATATAGAAATACAAAGTGGACGATCTTAATGTATTTTTGTGTATATAAACGGTAATAATTTATTTTTGTGTATATAAATGGTAATAATTTATTTTTGTGTATATAAATGGTAATAATTTAGTGTTAGATTGTGTTTTTAATATTAGTTTTGCTTCAGTCCATTAGAGATCAGATGTTACAAACTAAAACTTGTATTAAATCAGTAGATGTAAACAGTTATATTATAACAGTTGTAATTACAGCCACGGACCAAAAACAAACCAAAGGCGCTCCTTGCTCTGGTGGAGATGAGCGCCATAGGTGCTCATCCCTACGACCCTGTACGACTTAGGCAGGGAGCACCGAAGGCGCTCACTGCAATGGTGGAGATGAGCGCCGTAGGCGCTCATCCCTATGACCCCAAAACGACCTCTTCCCCTCCTCCTATCCTTACCCTGTGTCTCACTTCCCCTCCTTCTCTGCTTCCCCTGTGTTTCTCTTCCCCTTCTCCTGTCCTTCCCCTGCGTCTCTCTTCCCCTTCTGGCCCTCATTGCCCGCGACCTACAATTACGACCCGCAGCATTTTAGAAAAAAAGACATTACCCTCTGACCCAAAGTGACCCAAAAAAGACCATGCCTTTAAGGCTATAATATGAAGAGTTTTAGTCAACGTGTTCAATGGGATAAGTGGGCTTTGGAAAAGGGGATAATTCCATTCATAAGTTGTATTTTCCCCAAAATGTAAACATTCTTTAATAACTAATGCAACCACAAATATATATTTTTTTCTATTTGTTCTTGAAAGATCATATGCTCCAGACTGCCCTTTAAGCAAGCTGACCTTCTATCTGTAACCATTGAAAGCATTCAACTGGCTCCATCCATTTGATTAGATGAGACTATATACAGTGCCTTGCAAAAGTATTCACCCCCTTGGCATTTTTCATGTTTTGTTGTCTCACAACCTGGAATTAACATGGATTGTTTGGGGATTTGCATCATTTAATTTACAGAACATGCCACATCTATGAAATAGGACAAAATAACAGAAAAAGTCAATGTACATAACTATTCACCCCCTAAAGTCAATACTTTGTAGAGTCACCTTTTGGGCAATCACAGCTCCAAGTTGCTTTGGATAAGTCTCTATGAGCTTGCCACATCTTACCACTGGGATTTTTACCCATTCCTCCTTGCAAAACTGCTCCAGCTCCTTCAAGTTGTATGGTTTACGCTTGTGGACAGCAATCTTTAAGTCTGACCACAGATTTTTTTATTGGATTGAGGACTGGGCTCTGACTAGGCCATTCCAACACATTTACATTGTACCCCTTAAAACCCTCAAGTGTTGCTTTAGCAGTGTGTTTGGGGTCATTGTCCTGCTGAAAGGTGAACCTCCGTCCTAGCCTCAAATCACGTACAGGTTTTGCTCCAGAATATCCCTGTATTTAGCACCATCCATCTTTCCCTCAACTCTGACCAGTTTCCCAGTCAAGGCTGCTAATAAAACATCCCCACAGCATGATGCTGCCACCACCATGTTTCACTTTGGGGACAGTGTTCTTTTTTTGTCTCATTAGACCAGATCACCTTTCTCTATACATTTTTAGAGTCTCCCACATGCCTATTCGCAAACTCAAAATGTGCCATTTTGTTTTTTGCTGAAAGTAATGTCTTTCTTCTGGCCACTTTGCCATAAAGCCCAACTCTATGGAGCGTACGGCTTATAGTCGTCCTATGTACAGATACACCAGTCTCTGCTGTGGAACTCTGCAGCTCCTCAATATATTTTTGCAAATTATATATAATTTTTTAAATTGAGTTTTTTCCAAAAGATAATTAGTGAGACAATAAATGAAAGAATTTTCTTCTCTTTTTGAGAATGTAAAGTCATTTGTTTTTATTTTCCTTTTTTAATTTTCTCACATGGTATTTTTTCTTCTATATGCAATAAATAAAAATAATTTTTCAAAATAATTTTAACAGAACCAATAAAAATGTAATTTTAACACAAGGAACAAAACTGTAGTTCTCTCTATATCTGTCTTCTATTAGTACTTTTTTATTACCCACAAATCTTTGCACCGACAGTAAAACACAAGGAATGCCAGTTGGTACTCACTTATTTCTATACAACACAATATTTGTTACATTGAAGGATAAGTGTCACAGGAGGGAGGTATCTCCCATAAAGAAGAGGAATGCAAGAACAAGAGGTCATATATTTATGTTGGAAGGTGGGAAATGTGGGATCAATGTGTGGGCAGTATTTGCCTGGGACTAAATATCAGCAAATCCTTAGTGATAAGAGAGGTTTATGTGGTCTGCAGAGGGGAAGGATTGTCTTCCATGATACATTTTGTAATTATCAAAAAATAAATCAAACATATATAAAAAGTTAAGTATGTATAAAATCCAAAACTAAAATACAAGCATACGTATCTTATTCATTATAGTATCATTTGTACTCCCCACTTTACAGTCTCCCCCAGCTCTGGTGTGTCAGTACCACTAGTGTGACGTGGAACAAGTATTATATTCCCACAGTATATACAGATATATCTAATACTATGGGAATTATACGGCCCTGAAAAACACCCTTGGTCTAACCTCTGAATTATTATTATTATTAATATTATTATTAATATTATTATCCTTTATTTATAAAGCATTAACATATTCCATAGTGCTAAGTACAAGGGATATGGTGGGTACATGAAAATCCCTTACTGGTACAGAAGGTGTAGCTCTACTCTCCTAAGAGCTGTTTGGGGGGGAAAAAAATACTCACAAAATACTTTTTGCCCAAAACCCAGTCATGATAACAAAAAAACAGAGTCCTTTGGTAATTATCTCATTATTAGAGTTTATTTAGACAAAAATGTGGATCAGTAGCAAAACATCCAAAATGGCTGCTAGTGACCAGCTGAACTGAACAGAAATATCAACCACATGACTATTATACTTGTTTACATAAAGACAATGGGCTAATCTATGCTCACCTCTTAGAAACATGGCATCACCCACTCCACAAACAATAAAAGATTATTGATATTAGTATATCCAATCAGTAATCTGCATGTGTAAATCATGCACTGAAAGCATGCCACGAGATGCGCATAACACATTGTCAGATATGACATCCTGATCATCCTTGAGCTATGCCCTTGTATATGACTGAAAAACATATATTGTTATGACTAAAAGTTGTTTACTGTCTGTAGCTGAAACTGCTAAATCATGGGTCACGCAGACTTAACTATTTCATAACTTATATCTTACAAAATGGAAAATACTGGTTCACAGCTTACATCTTAGCCAAATATCACACTATTTGAAAAAAGTGATAATTGATATATATATATATATATATATATATATATATCACATATTATAATTGTGCAACTACGAATCGTCGTCACTCTGTGCTGCGTGGTGCGTACGACTTAGCGATGAGCGCCGCAGGCACTCATCGCTCTGCGAGCCTCGTGCAGTGAGGTGAGCCATTAAACCATACCACTTTGCTGATCGTACGACTTTGCGATGAGCGCCGCAGGCGCTCATCGCCCGGCGAGCCATTAAACCGTACCACTTTGCCTATCGTACGACTTAGCCGTTAAACCTTAGCACTTTGGCAATGAGCGCCGCAGGTTTTACACAAGATGCAGGACTTAGAAAAAAAATACGAGATGAAAAAAATTACGAGATAAGCGGCGGAACCAAAACAATTAAAAAAACACTAAATACACACAAAAAAATAAAAAAAAAGGTCACTTACAGCATGGGGAACTAGGCAGGACCTATGGGAGTGAGTTGGAACTCCAATTTACATTGATTTGAGGAGTTACAAAGATCAAAAATCGGCTAAGCGAGAAAAAAATGGCCACCGAAAAAAATGAAAACGAGGCTATACTACTACAAACTGCGTAAAACACACCCACAGACGTATGTGCTCGAAAAACAACGAGACAAAGGATGCGAATTAACCGCACAATGAGTAAAAAAAGACAGTAGCGAGTACATTTTACTAAACGCAATTACAGATTTACGCATTAACACAGATTTCCCGCCTTTGTCTTGAGCCACATCGGATTTCCCGCCTAAAACAACGCATTTGTCTCGCGCAACAGCGGATTTCCCGCCTAAAACATTGCATTTGTCTCGAGCACAAAGCCTATATATAGGGCACACTTGACACATAACTGACACTTTCTCCTCAGGTGATGACAGTCTGACTGGACGTTTTCTGATGCCGGAAAATCTCAAGAGATTGTTAGCTCTTCAGGATACTGCTTCAGCAATATTACATTAAAAAAGGTAAATATCATTTATAATTATTAATTAGTAAATTGGTACTTACTTAATAAATCAAAAATATTAAATTTAATTAATAGAAAAATAATATTGTGCTTACCTGTGTGAAACAATTGTTAATAACATTCATAATGTACATTAATTCATTAATTAATTAATTAATCATTAATATCAAAATTAGTTAACGTTTAAGAATGTGTATAAAAAGCAACACATTGATTCATTAATTATTAATGTACATTAATTTAATAATTAATTTGTTATATATCGTGATTACCTGTGTGAAAGAATTGTAAGTTACATTCATAATGTACTTTATTTAATTAATTAATTAATCATTACTAATCATTAATATCAAAAAAGGTTAACGTTTAAGAATGTGCATAAAAAAAGGAACACATTGATTAATTAATTATTAATGAACATTATTTAAATAATTCAGTTCTTAGATATTTAGTATAAAATAAAAAATAAAATAAAAAAAAAAAGGCTATATACTCATGCTTACATCTTGATGTTAGATTTAGTCACACATTACTTTAATATTAATGAACATTAATTGATTCCTATTTCATTAGTAATGTACATTATTTTAATAATTCAGTTGTAACATACTCATTTTAAAATACCCCTCAAACAAAAAAAAAGGTAATAGACTCATGCTTACATCTTGACGTTATATTTAGTCAGACATTAATTTAAGATTATTACAGATTAATTGAGTTTTATTTAAAGACTAACAGTAATATTGATTGTATGTTTTTAATCTATGCTTAAATATGTGTGTTCATGCTGATTGATTGATATATTTATTTCATGTTTTTAATCTATGCAAAAATATGCATGTTAAGCCTCATTGATTGATACAGATGAAGCAACATATTATACATTAATTTTACTATTTTGTATAATTGCAGTGAACTGTAGCTGAATGAACAGAGATAGTGACGTTTGCACACATTGAACATCATAAGGATAATTTTGACAGGTACAGAATTTGAATTATATTACTACAGCAAGATATTAAAAAATATGATTTTAGGTTTTTAATGTAGCCAAATATATGTCTGTTGATGTTCATTTAATGATATCGATGAAGCAAAAGTTTAAAAATATTCTCAATTTGATTTTACAGTTTATTTGGATCTGCAAGGGAATAAACAGACAGCGTGACGTTTGCAGCCTTTGAACAACATCAACATCATCCTCACAGGTATAAAATTTAATTTTGTAGTGATGCATAGAAAAAGGCTATATATTATATATTTGGTGAAAATGGATATTTGGTGAAAATGGAGAGTACTTATTGAGTCATTAACGTATGATATTTAGTCATAACTTGAAAAAAGTTGAAAAGACAATACTAATTAATAATAATATTTAAAGAAAATAAGAAGCTTACAACACTTGCAAAAAAAAAGAAATTGATGGTATGCTGTGAATTCAATCAAGAAGGAATGGAATTGAAGGATTAATAATATAAAGATAGATATGTGCAGCTATTTCCGATTTCATATATGTCAATAAAATACTTTGAAAAATGGTTTCATTTCTTTCAGTCTAAAGTGCAACATTTGAAAATGTTTTATTAGTTTATTCATCTACTTTAATGGAACAGTACAAAAAGGAAAAAAAATGTATACAAAACAAAGAACAAACAATAATTACATCTCTATTTACAATTACAGATTAAAATGGCAGAGAATGGAGAAGACAAAATTGAACGCAAAAGAAGATTGGCAAGGGAAAGGAAGCAAAGGTGGAGAGATGCTCAGAAACCGGAAACTTCACAACGCTTGCGAGAAGAAGTTCGACAGAGACTTTTAAATAAAAGAAAGATGAGTAAGAAAGCCGCAAGTGAGTGTGTTGGGGCTTCCAAGAAACGTAAAAGTAAACAAAAACATCTCTGTGAACCATTGTCCAATGATTCTATTTTGCAGAATGACTTAAATGTAGACACACAAGAAAAAAATGTACATATAGAAAGTGGGTCTGATATCTATGTTGAAGAAATGCATGACAATGTGTTTACTACTACAGTAGAAGTAGATACTCATTATTGTGGATTACTTAATGTGGTTTGTCAGTTTTGTGGGGTGTATCAATTTATAAAGGAAAGACCTACTGATGGAAATTTCATTAGTTGCTGTCAGAAAGGAAAGGTGAAACTTCCACTAAGACACCCATTTTTATATTATTTAGAATGCATAATTAGCGATCCAACATTTCCAAATTATAATAATTTCAAACAAAACATCAGGTCTTATAACAGTGCAATTTCATTTGCTTCAATGGGTGCAACATTAGCAGAAAATGTACCAGGACATGGTCCTTACTGTTTCAGAGTTCAAGGTCAAATATACCACCGAACTTCACATTTACACCCACAAGAAGGAGAGCAAAGGAAATTTGCACAGTTATATGTCTTAGATACGATGGAAGCTGTGGAACAAAGAATGACACTTCCAGAAAATAGACAGTGTTTACGCATAGTCTTTGAACAGCTGGATAAAATTATGCAAAAAAACCCATATAGTCAAGCATACAAACAATTAGCACAGCTTGAAAAAGAACAACAGGAACATGCTGAAAGACATCAATTACCTACACCAAGAGTAAATATGGTGTTAAAAAGAGATCGCAACACTGATCAAAGAAGATATAATTTACCTACTATAAATGAGGTTGCCATGGTGTTTAAAAATGAAGATGGTGAACCACCTTTACAGCGGGATATTAGAATATATCCACGCAATGAAGAACAATCATTTATCAACATCAATATATTAACCTGTAATTTAGATCCAATGACATATCCCATTTTCTTTCCAAATGGGGAACCTTTGATGGGAACCAAAATTACAATTGGAAAGTTATCCCAATACAAAACTTCATATTAGATCTAATATTTCCATGCTGGAATATAAAGTGGCACAAACTGCTATCCGTGATTGTTTTAATCTAATTTTACATGGAGGAAAACTCACTCAACAATGGATTATTGATTCATATTTACAAGTTGAAGCCAATAATCTAAATTTCATTAAATATCAACAAAATAAATTACGAGTAGAACAGTATTGTGGATTAATGGATTATGTGGCAGATTTAGCTTCCAACAGAGACATTCCAGCTGGAAGAGCAATTATTTTGCCATCCTCTTTCCAAGGATCTCCTCGCAATATGCGAGAAAGGTATAATGATGCCATGGCTATTGTTACAAAATTTGGAAAACCAGATTTATTTATTACATTCACGTGTAATCCACAATGGCCAGAGATCAAGGAAAATTTGAATCTGGGACAAACTACTTCTGATCGACCAGATTTAGTGGCAAGAGTATTCAAAATCAAACTCAATTCATTAATACATGATATCAACTAAAGCACACTTATTTGGACAATGTGTGGCTTTTGTTTACACCATTGAATTTCAAAAAAGAGGATTGCCACATGCTCACATACTTTTAATACTGCAAGAAAAAGACAAGTTGAACACTGCAGAGAGAGTGGATTCGGTAATTTCTGCACAATTGCCAGACCAAGAAAAATATACAAAACTTTGGGAGATTGTTACACATAGAATGATTCATGGCCCATGTGGAGAGATGAATCCTAATTCACCATGTATGGAAAATAAAAAATGTACTAAAGAATTTCCAAAACAATTTCAAATGCAAACTTATGCAAATTGTGATGGATATCCTTTGTATAAAAGAACACAAGGACAAACAGCTATTATCCGTGGCCAAAAGGTTGATAATAGATTTGTCGTTTCATACAATCCACATTTGCTCATCAATTACAATGCACACATCAATGTGGAAGCTTGCACTTCGATTAAATCAATTAAGTATGTGTATAAATATATATACAAAGGATATGACGCAGCTACTGTTGTTGTACATGGTGCTGCAAATGAAAACGAAAATCCAATTTTACATGATGAACTATCAAATTATTTAGATGCTCGGTATATGAGTGCTCCTGAAGCAATGTGGCGCCTTTTGAAATTTGAGATGCATGATCAGTCACATGCTATCTATTGTTTAGCTGTACATTTGCCTCAAAGTCAGTTGGTTTGCTTTACTGCAGGAAATGAAAGAACTGCATTATATCAAAGTGAAGACAGAGATACCACACTTACTGCATGGTTTAAATTAAACTGTCAGGATACGCAGGCCAGACAATTTGTATACATAGAGATACCATATCATGTAAATGGTCTATGGCGACAACGAAGAAGAGATACACCTAAAATTATACCACGCATTTATACCGTCAGTCCAAGGGACATTGAACGTTTCAGCTTAAGATTACTTCTGCTACATGTTCCCGGTGCACAGAGTTTTGAGCATTTACGTACAGTGAATGACATAGTTTATGATACATTCCTATTAGCTGCAAGACATCAAAATTTCATAGCTGATGATACAGAATGGGAGAGGTGTCTGGAAGAAGCAGCACTAAGCCAAATTTGCATTCATTTGTATATTTTGCAATGTACCTGATGCTTTCACTTTGTGGGAAACATTTAAATTTAACAAGTGAGAAGATTTCTTGAAACGTTATAGAGGACCAATTGCTCTGTTAAAAACATTGATGGAAATACAAGAAATATTGTTGGCTCATGGATTAAATTGTGCAAGTTTTAATTTACATTATCCAGGACTTATAGATGACATCAATTTTGATGATTATGACACTGAGCTTCAAAAACAAAAAACCCAAGAAAAACTGGAAACTTTAAATACTTTACAGTTAGAAGCATTTCATGCCATCACAAATGCTACAGATAATGAAATGGTCAAAGACCGGTATTTCTATCTAGACGGCCCAGGTGGATCAGGAAAAACTTATCTGTACAATTGTTTGATGAGTTATATTCAATCACAGGGTCAGATAGCTATGCCATTTGCAACAACTGGAATTGCTGCACTTTTGTTAGATGGTGGGAGAACTGTGCCTAGTGGATTTAAGCTGCCAGTTCCCATTTTGGAAACATCAGTGTCAGATATTCGATTGAATTCCTTACAAGCAAAAAAATTTAAACTAACTAAACTAATTATCATAGACGAGGAAACAATGATGTCATGTCATGCATTGCAATGTATTGACAGATTTTTAAAAGAAGTGATGGATAATAAGTTGCCATTTGGTGGAAAGGTGATGCTGTTAGGAGTAGATTTTAGGCAAACATTACCTGTTGAGCCACACGGAAATAGAACGGAGATCATTGAAACATGTATCAAGACCAGTAAACTGTGGCAAATATTTACACATCTCAAATTAGAATTAAATATGAGATCTGAAGGCCAAAATTAATTCAATGACTGGCTCATTAAAATCGGAGATGGAAAACATCCAGAAATACAGCATTTACCAAATGATACCATTGAAATTCCATCAGAAATGGTTTGCAATGAATCACTAATATCAGCCGAAATTTTAAAATACATCAATGCACCACAAAAGAATGATTACAGTGCAGATTCTATTCTGTCAGATGATAAAGACAGTGAATCGAATTTTAGTATCGAATTTATTAATTCGTTAACAACATCTGGAATGCCACCACATATTTTACAATTGAAAAAAGGCGCAATTGTCATGTTATTGCGAAATATGAATCCAAAAAAAGGACTTTGTAATGGGACAAGATTAATTGTGCATGAGTTAAAAGATCATTTTATACATGCAGAAATTATAACTGGTACCCATAAAGGTGAACAAGTTTTTATACCAAGAATTGATTTAGCTCCAAGTGATAGTGGTTTGCCCTTTGTCCTTCAACGGAGACAATTTCCAGTTATCATGGCATTTGCCATAACCATCAATAAATTCCATGGACAAACTTTTAAGTCAGTTGGGATTTTTTTAAAGGAACCAGTTTTTGCACATGGACAACTCTATGTGGCTTTTTCAAGGTGCACTAATCCAAAAGAAATTAAAGTGCATGTTGAAGAAAATGACACTCAAGGTCATTTATTGGATGATGGATGTGTTTACACCAAAAACATTGTCTTCTATGAGGTGTTGGAAAGATAGAGGACAATGGTTTAATTTTAATGCCAACATTTTATGGTACTCAATATGATTGCACAAAAACAATATTTCAAGTAAAACAGATAAACAATGGACAAAAAAACATACAGAACAGTGGTTTGACTTCCATGACAAAATTAAAGTACTCTGGGACTCTTTAAATAGGGGACCACTATTTCACTTATGAAAATCTATGTGATATTTGCAGAATAGAGAAACTGAAAAAAAAGAAATATAACAACAAAAACAACAGTAAAATATTCTTAAACAGATTGGAATGGGTTCAAAGTTTCATATTAAAATGATTGGCCCCACAAAACAATTAACTGAATTTTGCAGGATTTACAAGAGTTTAATGTTATTGTTTGATGTTACAATTTCAAATGTTAAATATGTGTTTTTTTAATTTTTAAAAAAGTTGGTTAAATATATATGTGGTATAGTCAAACATGTATTGTAAGTATAAAGTTGAAGCATTTCATAATAATTGGAAATGTATTATTTAAAGACAAAGTATTGATTCAGGGAGAAATCCGATCACCAGTTAATGGGGTCAGGAAGGATTTTTTCTTTTCCTCTTTGATACAATTGGACAAGTTTCAATAGGGGTTTTTTATTGTTTGCCTTCCTCTTGATTCAATGCTAATTTAGTTTAACAAGAGTTTAACAAATATGTTACAAATGATAAAAAGCATGTTATTGTTAAAACAATTTACTTACTCTAAGTTAATATAGTCCGCAGTTACTCAGAGATAAATATGTATTGAAAAGTGTTAGTATTGTTAACAAAATGTTGAACGAATGTTTCATATACAAGTTGCATGTTACAAAATTTCATGTTTGTGAAATATAAGTTGAAAGTTAAAAAAATTAAAAGTTAAAAAAATGAATGTGTTTTTATTTAAGGGACAAATGTAGATTACTCATTTTGTGTTGCAAACAAATTTCACAACATTTAATTTTTATTGACCGTCATTTTTTGACGGGCAAGTCGCTAATATATATATATAGCTCTCTCTCTCTTCTCTATGTATGTATATATATATATATATATATATATATATATATATATATATAGCTGTCTCTCTCTCTCTCTATGTATATATATATATAGCTGTCTCTATCTCTATGTCTATATATATATATATATATATATATATATATATATATAGCTGTCTGTCTCTCTATGTATATATATATAGCTGTCTCTCTCTCTATGTATATATATATATATATATATATATATATATATATAAATATATAGCTGTCTCTCTCTCTCTCTCTCTCTCTCTCTCTCTATATATATATATATATAGCTGTCTCTCTCTCTCTATGTATATATATATATATATAGCTGTCTCTCTCTCTCTCTATGTATATATATATATATAGCTGTCTCTCTCTCTATGTATATATATATAGCTGTCTCTCTCTCTCAATGTATATATATATATATATATATATATATATATATATATAGCTGTCTCTCTCTCTCCCTCTATGTATATATACATATATATATATATATATATATATAGCTGTCTCTCTCTATGTATATATATATATATATATATATATATATATATATATATATATATATAGCTGTCTCTCTATCTCTATGTATATATATATATATATATATAGCTGTCTCTCTCTCTCTATGTATATATATATATATATATATATATATATATATATATATATATATATATATTCTATCTCTCTCTCTCTATGTATGTATATATATATATATATATATATATATATATATATATATATATATATATATATTCTATCTCTCTCTCTCTCTATGTATATATATATATTGTGGTCAAGTGCCAACAGGGGTCACAAGAGAGCTTTGTAAGACTTATCCTATGGGAAGGGAAAGAGTTAACTCCAGGCAGTTATCAGGTGCTAATTGAAGCCCAGCTGTGAACTGCCTTTAAGAGCAGCAGAGAGATGGGTGGAGTCTCTCTCACTTAGGCTTTGGGCCTAAGAGCTGTGAGCTGTGTGTAGAGCTGCAGTGTGTATGCAGAAGAAAACCCTGGACAGCTCAGCTGCTGTTGGATCCTGAGAGCTGGGATTAGTGCTGAAGCAAGACAGTCAGGAAGACTGCTGTGTTACAGAGATTGCTCGCAGAGAAGACTGCTGTGGTATAGGAGATATTCCACTGTTAAAGGATTTATCTGAAGACCCCATTCCTAAGAAGCCTGATTCAATAAGGGATAAAAAGGTTGGTGCCAAATGCAGGTTGTTTTCACCATATGAGGATAAGGAGTACAAAGGCCCCAGGGAGAAGAGTGCATTGAGAGAAAGTAATAGTCCTTCATTACAAGAGGGTGACAAGGGTCCCTGGTGTGAAGCATATGGGAGAGAAGGGTGGGCCCTATGCTTCACCCACTATTGACAGAAGCTGTAGAGGAAAAGTCCTCAAGAGATACCCGAATCAAGCAGAGAGTTTATACTGTGGACTGTGTTATTATACCTGCAGACCGAGAAGCGGGCCTCAGGGCTAGTCAGGGCGTTCCTGGTTATAGTAAGCCCGTTTATGTAGAATTTTATTTTTTCTTTTTTTTCTTTCTGTTTGTGCTAACAAATAAATAGCAGTAAATCTAAGCCTCTAACAGCCTACTGTGTCTTCCTCCCTAAATAAGTTAAAGAGATAAGAAAACAGGACGCAAACCCTGTCTGTCTCGCTCTGTCTCTCTCTGTGTGTCTCTATCTCTCTTTGTGTGTCTCTGTCTCTCTCTCTGTCTCTCTCCCTGTGTGTGTCTCTGTCTCTATCTCTCTGTCTCTTTCTCTGTGTCTCTCTCTCTGTGTCTCTATCTCTCTCTGTGTGTCTCTACCTCTCTATCTCTCTGCCTGTCTCTCTCTCTGTTTCTCTCTCTGTCTCTCCCTCTGTGTCTCTCTGTCTCTCCCTCTTTCTCTCTTTGTGTCTCTGTCGCTCTCTGTCTCTATCTCTGTCTCTCTCTGTGTGTCTCTGTCTCTCTCCCTCTGTGTCTCTGTCTCTGTCTCTCTCTCTATGTATATATATATATATATATATATATATATATTCTCTCTCTCTATGTATATATATATATATATATATATATATAGCTGTCTCTCTATGTATATATATATATATATATATATATATATATAGCTGTCTCTCTCTCTCTATATGTATATATATATATATATATATATATTCTCATTATCTCTCTCTCTGTATATATATGTAAATATATATATATATATATATATATATATATATATATTCTCTCTATGTATATATATATATATTCTCTAGATATCTACTTAACTCTCTTTCTCTGAGTAATAAGTCATCTAGAATATAAAGTATAAACACTAATAGGTTGCTCCCAGTATATGTCACAGCTCCAGCCTCTTCTGTTTATATCACAGAGATGTCTCACACATACATTACGGGGCACAATAACATGACAACTCTCCTGACCAATAAAATAATTGGATAAGCGGTGACGTCACCAGTTGTTTGGCAGAAATACACTAAAACATGCTGTCCGATCTTTACAAGCGTATGTGCACAGTGTGAGAAAGTTGTATGCTCACAGTGTGACCATGGAAACTAAATGACTTCATAGAACCGCCCCTAACTGTGCTGATTGGCTGCTACTTGTGCTGCAGCGCTTTCCGGAACTTGTAGTTTGGCAGAAACTTCCGGTACATTCTCTTCGAGGGAGTTTGCGGCCTAGAGGTGTGTGTCCGAGCTCTTAGCAGGTAAATAAAGCGATTACTTAATGATGAGGAGATAACGTAGGGGGTTATAAATACCGGAATATAATGATATTAATGTATTAGGAGGTATGAGAGTCTATATGTACATATATATATAGTGTGTGTGTAAATCGGTATAGTTATTGAATGAGGAGGTGGAGCTCAGTGTGTATATATGTCAGACCAGCTCTCACAGATAGAGGGAGAGGGTAAGAGAGATGGGAGGGGGGATAGGGGTAGATATATATATATAGAGGGGGGGGGTAGATGGAGAGAGGGAGTGAGACATATAGAAAGACAGACAGATAGAGGGATAGATAGATATATAGAGGGATATATAGACAGACAGATAGAGGGATAGATAGACAGACAGACAGATAGAGGGATAGATAGACAGACAGATAGAGGATAGATAGATAGAGGGATAGATAGACAGACAGAGGGATAGATAGACAGACAGAGGGATATATAGATAGATAGATAGAGGGATAGATAGATAGACAGATAGACAGCCCCTCTCCCATCACTCTGTATTATATATATAGTATAATATCATTATATCCGGTATCTGTTCCTGTCTTTATCCCACTCGCACCTGATAACCAGTCACAGATAGATAGACAGACAGACAGATAAATAGATAGATAGATACATAGATAGATAGAGGGATAGATAGATAGATAGATAGACAGTCCCTCCCCCATCACTCTGTATTATATATATGACAAAAAATGACGGCAATATAATTGTAAGGCAGGTAATGCGGTTTGCTACACAAAGTAAGTATTTTGGTTTTGTGAGTACTTTCGGCGCTCATTGCAAGCCTATTGGTGTATGTTTGGTTATCAGAGCTCCTTTGGCGCTCATTTCAAGGTTTGTGCTGATGGCGTTTCGGCGAGCATTGCGAGCCTCTCCCCTGGTGTAGTTGTGCTCTAAACACCGTTGACGCTCCTTGTGAGGCGTGCACTGAGCGCCTTTAGCGTTTATTGTGATTTTGTCGTCTGTTGTTTTTTTCCTGTGTATGTGTTTTGTAATGATAATTAATTAATTAGTAGAGTTATAAAGTGACTTGCCCGTCAAAAATGACGGGACAATAAAATAAAGTGTTGAAATGCTGTTTGCCACACAATGTGAGTGTACTGTGTGCCTCAACTATATAGACCCCTCTAACACACTAATGAGCGCATGTAATAACACTATAAGTGCCATGAGGGTCATCCAGGACCCTTAGGACCCAAAGTGTAAGCACTACACCATTTTAACCCGGTCTCTTATGGGGGTCTATACAGACCCTCACAAGCCTCTATTTAACCCCGTTAGTCCCATAAGGGTATCTAAAGACCCTCATTGGACAGTTAGAAGCCTAACATTACCCCGTAAGTGCTATGAGGGTTCTCCAGTACCCTCAAGACACTAAGTACAAACACTACACTGCACTATAGCCCCCCAATAATCCATTAAATCTAAACTAACACCCCTCTACACTAACCTATTAACACCTACACTACCTACCTACACATCCTACCTACCCCCTAATCACCCCCCACCACTCTAATTACAGAAAGAAAAAAATAAATCTACATTACAGAAAATAAAAAAACCTAAGTCAGAAAACATAAAAAAAGGAACATTACAGAAAATAGAAAAATACATTACAACCCCCCCACTACAGAAAAAAGAAAAACATTAAACACCTGAAAAGGAAATTTATACAATACAAACAAAATACATACCATACATAGAATACATACAATACAAATAAAATACAATACCCCCTATCTATCTAACATACAATCAATACTATCTATCTAATATAGATCCCCCTATCTAACATACTATAAATGCTATCTCTATATAACAAACCCTAAATCTATGCTTAAAATGTTTAATAATAATAATAATAATATAAAGTAATTCTAATCTAAAGCCGGGGCAGAAGAGGAGGAGGCCGGAGACCATCGCGGGGAGTTAAGTACAATGTAGGTTATGTTTATTTTATTTTGTGTTATGTTTATATGTATTTGTACTAATGTTATGTTTTTTTTCAACAGGGGCCACGCCGGAGAAGAAGAAAAGAAGAAGGACAGGGCATGCTGGAAAGGTGAGTACAATGTTTAGAATGTTTATTTATTTTCTGTAAATGTGTTGGACTAATTTATTTATTTTTTTATACAAAATTTAAGAATAGTGCCTCTTTTCAGAGCCCCATAATACTTAGAAAATTTAGACAAATATTCTGTTTTGGGTGCTATGCCTATAAGCCAAACATATGAACTAAATCTATAATCTGAAAACTAGCGTCCACGCAAAAGAATAGGATAACAAATAGTAGTAAGACATACTAATTTATGACTAGAAATCTACTTTTCTATACAAGAACCTATAATCCTAAACCCACAACCGAAATCTCTAATCACAACAGTGTTGCACACAAAAGAGGATAGTACTAAAACATAAAAATATGCACTTAGAAAACAAATTAAAAGCAGGAAAAAATATATATATATTTTTATTTACAGATTAAAATTGGCAAATACTGACAAGAAACAGGAAAAGATAAGACGCCAAACTAGAGAACGACAAAAACAATGTGTTGTACTCATTTTTTTTCCATAGGTTGCTGATCTGAAGGGACATCTGCAAAGGTAAGTGGTCTGAATTATTTTATTTTAGCTTAGAATTAGTTTTTTTTATCTAGAGATAGCATTTATTGTATGTTAGATATCTAGGGGGTATTGTATTTTATTTTATTTGTATTGTATGTAATAATAGGTTTATGGGGGTCTGTATTGACCCCCATGAGTGACAGTGTTAATTATCGGTTTATGGGGGTCTGTATTGACCCCCATGAGTGACACGGTTAATTAAAGGCTTATGGGTGTCTGTATTGACCCCCATGAGTGACAGGGTTAATTATAGGTTTATGGGCATCTGTATTGACCCCCATGAGTTACAGGGTTAATTATGAGTTTATGGGGGTCTGTATTGACCCACATGAGTGACAGTGTTAATTATCGGTTTATGGGGGTCTGTATTGACCCCCATGACTGACAGGGTTAATTAAGGGCTTATGGGGGTCTGTATTGACCCCCATGAGTTACAGGGTTAATTCAGGGTTTATAGGGGTTTTCTATTGACCCCCATGAGTGACAGGATTAATTATAGGTTTATTGGGATCTGTATTGACTCCCATTAGTGACAGGGTTAGTTAAGGGTTTATGGGGGGTCTGTATTGACCCGCATGAGTGTCAGGGTTAATTAAGGGTTTATGGGGGGTCTGTATTGACCCGCATGAGTGTCAGGGTTAATTAAGGGCTTATGGGGTTCTGTATTGACCCCCATGAGTGACAGTGTTAATTATCGGTTTATGGGGGTCTGTATTGACCCCCATGAACGACAGGGTTAATTAAGGGTTTATGGGAGTCTGTATTGACCCCCATAAATGACAGGGTTAACTAAGGGCTTATGGGAGTCTGTATTGACCCCCATGAGTTACAGGGTTAATTCAGGGTTTATAGGGGTTTTCTATTGACCCCCATGAATGACAGGGTTAATTAAGGGCTTATGGGGGTCTGTATTGATCCTCATGAGTGACTGGGTTAATTGAAGGCTTATGGGGGTCTGCATTGACCCCCATGAGTGACAGGGTTAATTATAGGTTTATGGAGGTCTGTATTGACCCCCATGAGTGACAGGGTTAATTATAGGTTTATGGAGGTCTGTATTGACCCCCATTAGTGACAGGGTTAATTAAGGGCTTATGGGTGTCTGTATTGACCCCCATGAGTTACAGGTTTTATTCAGGGTTTATAGGGGTTTTCTATTGACCCCCATGAGTGACAGGGTTAATTAAGGGCTTATGGGGGGTCTGTATTGACCCCCATAATTGACAGGGTTAATTAAGCACTTATCGGGGTCTGTATTGACCCCCATAATTGACAGGGTTAATTAAGCGCTTATCGGGGTCTGTATTGACCCCCATAATTGACAGGGTTAATTATAGAATTATCGGGGTCTGTCTTGACCCCCATGAGTGACAGGGTTAATTAAAGGTTTATGTGGGTCTGTATTGACCCCCATGAGTTACAGGGTTAATTATAGGTTTATGGGGATCTGTATTTACCCCCATGAGTGACAGGGTTAATTATAGGTTTATGGGGATCAGTATTGACCCCCATGAGTGACAGGGTTAATTATGGGTTTATGGGGGTCTGTATTGACCCACATGCGTGACAGGGTTAATTAAGGGTTTATGGGGGTTTGGATTGACCCTCATGAGTTACAGGGTTGATTATCGGTTTATAGGGGTCTGCATTGACCCCCATGAGTGACAGGGTTAATTATAGGTTTAGGGGGGTATGTATTGACCCCCATGGGTGACAGGGTTAATTAAGGGCTTATGGGGATCTGTATTGACCACCATGAGTGACAGGGTTAATTAAGGGCTTATGGGGATCTGTATTGACCCCCATGAGTGACAGGGTTAAGTATAGGTTTATGGGGGTCTGTATTGATCCTCATGAGTGACTGGGTTAATTGAAGGCTTATGAGGGTCTGTATTGACCCCCATGAGTGACAGGGTTTTTTAGGGGTTGATGGGGCTTTGTATAGAGCCCCATGAGTGATAGGGTTAATTTTTATTTTTATTTTATTACGGGTCCTTTAAGGACCTTTATGGACCCGTAAGGCGGGAAATTTAAATTTTGATTACAGCACACGATCAGGGACCCCCACTGCAAGGCTTAATGTGAGGTTAATCGGGGACCCCCACTGCTAGGATTAATGTGTGGTTAATGAGGGTTGCCGAGCTTATCTCGGATCCCTTCTTGGCTAAGTTGTACGTGGCTGGGCGGTCCGATGTCATGGTTTCGGCGGCCAATTTTTTCCTTGCTTAGCCGTTTTTCTAGTTGTGAAACGGTGGAATTTGGGGTTAAATTCCAATTTAATTTCACTTCCAGATGTCCTGGCTGTCTCCCCGTGCTGTGGGTGAGTGTTTTTTTTTAATTATTGGGTTTATTAGTGTGTTTTTAGTGTTTTTGCACGTGCGCTGTTCAGGGAGTTAGTGCTGTGAGACACCGGGCAGGGAGACGAGGAGGGGAAGGAGAGGACTAAGTGCTGCGAGTTAACGGTTGTGTGGGGTGCTTTGGGGGCGCTGTGGAAATAAGTGCTGCGACTTTAGAGGTATGTGGGTTTGTGTTGTTACAAAGTCATGCGCCTTAAAGCCTCCACCTTCTGCAAATGCGGCCGCTCGCAAAGCGTAACGACAATTCGTAGTTTGACAACTATTATATGTGATATACTTGACCTATTTGTAATTAATATATGCAGCAAGGAATGTGCTGAAGAGCTAACAATCTGTTTTGATGTTCCTGCAGCATACAATGTAGATTTGCAGTGTTGTTGAGCTGAGGTGGAAGTGTCAGCAATGTGTGCAGTGTTTAGTGTAAATAGGCTGCGTGCACGAGGGAAACCGTTTGTGTAGCTGTGTACTTCCGCATTCTGTAAGTTAGTGTTGTAAAATGGCGGCGAATGTGGTACGCGGGTGTGGAGCATTTAGCGTCCTTCCAAATAGTGTATTTTTTACCTTGTACGGGTCTGTGTAAAAGTTGTATGTGCCTGCCGGTGTTTTCCGTGCTTAGGGGTCGTGTAGCCTCATTTTCTTTTTTTTTCGGTGGCCATTTTTTCTCTTGCTTAGGGGATTTTCGAGTGGCGAAAGTCTCTAAATTGGCTTTAAATCTGCATGTAACCTCATTCCCAGACGTCCTGGCTGTCCCCCCTTGCTCAGTATGTTTATTTTATTTTATATTTTGTGTGTGTTTCTTATTTTTTGTGGCTCGTATTTTTTTTCCTAAGTGGCGGTTTCCTTTTGTAAGTGTTACGGGCCGTAATTTTTTAGAGGCAATTTTTTCAAAGTGCTACGGGAATCGCAGTGTGAATTGTTTATTAGATTTTTCTGTTGATGTTTAGTTCCGCGGGTTGTGGGTATGATGCGCAAGTTGTGCGGGGTCGTGTAACAAATCCCAGTGTGTGACCGTCTCATGTTTATTTGTACAGACCATAAAGACATATAACAAATCCCAGTGTGTGACCGTCTCATGTTTATTTGTACAGACCATAAAGACATATAACAAATCCCAATGTGTGACCATCTCATGTTTATTTGTACAGACCATAAAGACATATAACAAATTCCAGCGTTTGAACGTCTCATGTTTATTTGTACAGACCATAAAGACATGTAACAAATCCCAGCACGTGACCATCTCATGTTTATTTGTACAGACCAAAAAAACAAATAACAAATCCCATGTGTGAGCATCTCATGTTTATTTATACAGACAGTGACAAAGTGACACCATCAGATCTCTCAGTCTGACCAAGAAGAAGAGACAAATATGAGGAGTCCCCGGGAGATTAAAGAGGAGGAAATTCCTGTAAATATCAGTGAAGGTGAGTAATATCTTATGGACAATTATCACTCACTTCAGTCCTTATTGAGGTGGATTTCTCCTTCATCTCTCACCCAGGAAGTTTTACAAACATTGCAGCTCATGATAAAGGTGAATTAAATAGATTTTAAGACACAAACACCAGATTGATAGTAAATAATTACAATGGTGAAGGTCTATAATCTGTTTATCTCTATCTGTAGGACCTTTAGATGTGAAGCCTCCAGTTGTGTCCAAGGTTGAACAAGAAGATCTGAATATAAGAGATCAGCAGCAGGTGAAGGAGGAGGAGAGTCCTCGGAATATCAGGGAAGGTGAGGAATTAATACACAATAAGAACATTAATAATACATTCTGTAATGTCACACTGTCACCATAACTATATTTATTTTATCTTAAAGAGAATTCAAAACTGTCTATACATTGCAATAGCTATTTATCTCTGTAGTACATAATTCTCGAGATATGCAGCATTGTTTGTGCAACTCAGTATCGTAATGGATAGCTCAGAGTGCTTAATAAGGGTGGGGGGAGGGTCTAGAATTTAGTACTGGCCAATCATTACTAATATCAGTCTTTAACTTAATGTCTAACACATGCACGCAGCAAATGTACGGGATAATTCACATTCACATGAATGCTTACGATGTTGGTCACGCTTTGCGGCCCTCGCGCAGCAATAATTGGCGAAGGCGCTCATTGCAGGCCTCGCAATGAGTTCCACAGGCGCTCATCAGCAGCGGCACCGCACTTAGGCTTAGGGCTTGCGATAAGCGATGAACGCCAGCGGCGGACGCTGGACTTGCGACCCGTACGACTTAGTACCTCGGTCTGTAAATTTACACCCGGGATCTGTTTCTGTAGATATTTATGTCAGATAGTTGTGTAAATCTGTACACATGCAGAGGCTTCTCTCTCTTGTGACTAACAGGACCCCAAGATGGAGATCTATATTCCGACTTAATTAATGAGGATGGAGAATATGAGAGAGATGAGAAGTCTATTCACCAGATGGAGACCCATTCAGATCCCTGTACAGGTGAGTGATAATAATAACTCCTTAGAGATGAGAGATAAACTTAAAATATATAAGAAAATTACCATTTTACAGTGTATTAATAAAGTAATATGAATTAAAAAATGAATATACTTTACCTATTGATATTTAATATGCAGCAATCAAAATCTTGAAGAGCTAACAATCTATTTGGATTTTCCTGCATCTGCATCAATGTACAGTTGGAGTGTTGATCATCTGAGGAGAAAGTGTCAGCAATGTGGCAAGTGTGCAGTGTAAATAGGCTGCGTGCGCAAGGCCAAACCGTTTTGTTTAGGCGGGTAAGGCAGCATTTTAGAATCCTAATGTTATGAGTTGTAAGTAAGTGTTGTAAAATGTGTTACTTGGCTCGCGAGCATTTTCCGTCCGTCCCTTGTAATGGTATATTTTCTATCTGCTACGTTCCTGGCTAACTCGTACGTTGCTGGCGGTGATTTTCACAGCTCTGTGTCTTTTAGCCTCGTTTTTATTTTTTTCATCCGTCATTTTTTTTCTCTCTTAGTCGATTTTAAAGAGCCGAAACTTCTTAAATGCGACTTAAATTTGCGTGCAACCTCACTCCCAGACGTCCTGGCTTTCTCCCCGTGCTGTGTGTGATGCTTGTTTTTTATATTTTGTTTTTATTTTTCTGTGTTTTTGGTGTTTTTTGATGTACGCGCTTCGGCCGTTAACTTCATATTTTTTATTTTTCTAAGTCCCTATTTCCTCATTCCGCGTTATTGTTTTTTTTCTAAGTCCCGGGGTCCGCATTTGCGGCCTGCAATGAGCCTTTGGCTTATTGCAGCTGATGTGGGAGCCTTTGCGAGGTCCGCATTTGCGGCCATGGCTGTGGCCCTCGCTTTGCGAGGGACGCAGTTCTGTGATCTAACTTTGCTAGCTCGCAAAGTGTGACGATGACTCGCAGTTTGACATTTATTATATGTGATTATTTGCAAGTAAACTGTGAGTTTAGCACAGATTGTGCACAGATGCACTCTATGGTCTCTACATGTACATTCACCCACTCACCTCAATCCCCATGATCTCTACACGTACATTCACCCACTCACCTCAATCCCCATGGTCCCTTCACATACATTCACCCACTCACCTCAATCCCCATGGTCTCTACATGTACATTCACCCACTCACCTCAATCCCCATGGACCCTACACGTACACTCACCCACTTACCTCAATCCCCATGGACCCTACACGTACATTCACCAACTCACCTCAAACTCCCATGGACCCTACACGTACACTCACCAACTCGCCTCAATCCCCATGGTCTCTACACATACATTCACCTCAATCCCCATGGTCTCTACATGTACATTCACCCACTCACCTTAATCCCCATGGTCTCTACACGTACATTCACCCACTCACCCCAATCCCCATGGACCCTACACGTACACTCACCCACTTACCTCACTCCCTATGGACTCTACACGTACATTCACCAACTCACCTCAATCCCCATGATCACTACACATACATTCACCTCAATCCTCATGGTCTCTACATGTACATTCACCCACTTACCTCAATCCCCATGGACCCTACACGTACATTAACCCACTTACCTCACTCCATATGGACCCTACACGTACACTCACCCACTTACTTCAATCCCCTTCGACCCTACACGTACATTCACCCACATACCTCACTGCCTATGGGCTCTACATGTACATTCACCCACTTACCTCAATCTCTATGGACCCTACACGTACATTCACCCACTTACCTCACTCCCTATGGACTATACACGTACATTCACCCACTTACCTCACTCCCTATGGACCCTACACGTACAATCACCCACTTACCTCACTCCCCATGGACCCTACACGTTCATTCACCCACTTACCTCACTCCCTATGGACTCTACACGTACATTCACCCACTTATCTCACTCCCAGTAGACCCTACACATACATTCACACACTTACCTCACTCCCTACGGACCTAAATGTTCATTTCAATGTAATGTTTTTATTTTAAATTGTATTTTTTTTATTTTAATTAATTTTATTTTTATTGTAATTATTTATTTTTAGTAAATTAAGTTTTTATTATTTACATAAAGTTTTAGTTAGGTGTACAGATATTACGGATTTGTACAGGTACCCCCATGGTAGAGGATTAGGGTACAATGGAAGTCCATAGGGACCCCTATGGTAGATGACTATTTTTAGATAACATGGGGATCCCTATTGGGGATGGTCAGTGGGGCATTCCAAAAGTCCTCTGAACACTTAGTACAATTTCTTTACTAATATAACCTCAGAAAACGTAGTGCCCATTTAATTAACAGCATCTACTATTTTATTCCTATTACTATTTAATCTCCACACTCTCAGCATCTGGGTAAGGTCATCCTTTTTCAATGATAATGGATGAAAAGATTAAGCATATAAAAGAGTATTTGTATCAGCATGCTGAATACTCCACTGTGATGTCAATATTGAACTTTATGTAGATATCGTTATCACTTAATTGATTCAAAATCTCTTTTATATAATCCTCATAACTCATAAACACTAGGGAACATTTCTTATTTGCTGGTGTAATGACCCAATCTGCCATTTTATTTTCATTAGCACAATTCCTGATAGAAGACTTTGCACACACAGGAAGTTTGTATCTGCACAGTGGGAAAGTCTCAGTAACTACAGTCGGTGCTCTCCGCAGAGCTAATGGGCAGATTGTTAGTTTACAGAAACACCCACCCAGTAACAGGCATAAAAATGACAGCCTGCAGCAGGCAATAATTGTATGTAGAAGTTGCAATATGTAAAGTTTGTGTTTATACAGTATTTGTTTTTTCTTTTAAATAACACTTTGCAGACTATCAGATTTAGTTAAGCAAATTACCATAATTGATGATAATTGATATGCATCGGATCACTTCACTCTATATACTGTACATTCAGACATATTTTGCTTTGTTTTTGTATGATTTGACTTTTTATTAACTGCAAATTGGTCTCTTTAATTGATTATAATTACTATAATAGGTATATACTAATTATTTCCATATAGAAGAATGTTAAAGCTGTCAAAATTTACTCTTTTTTTTTCCCAACAGATGGATCCAAGATTTGGAATAACATTGGAGAAGACCACATTTGTAACACAGTAGAAAAACTATTTCCATGTTCTGAATGTGGGAAATGTTTCAGTCATCTCTCAGCTATTAATATCCGTAAGAGGACTCATACAGGAGAAAAGCCTTTTCCATGTTCTGAATGTGGGAAATGTTTCAGTTATCTCTCGGATCTTAATAAACATAAGATGACGCATACAGGAGAAAAGCCTTTTCCATGTTCTGAATGTGGGAAATGTTTCAGTCAGCTCTCAGTTCTTAATATCCATAAGAGGACTCATACAGGAGAAAAGCCTTTTCCATGTTCTGAATGTGGGAAATGTTTCAGTCAGCTCTCAGATCTTAATAGACATAAGATGACTCATACAGGAGAAAAGCCTTTTCCATGTTCTGAATGTGGGAAATGTTTTAGTTATCTCTCAGATCTTAATAAACATATGAGGACTCATACAGGAGAAAAGCCTTTTCCATGTTCTGAATGTGGGAAATGTTTCAGTTATCTCTCAGATCTTAATAAACATAAGAGGACTCATACAGGAGAAAAGCCTTTTTCATGTTCTGAATGTGGGAAATGTTTCAGTCATGTCTCACACCTTAATAAACATAAGATGACGCATACAGGAGAAAAGCCTTTTTCATGTTTTGAATGTGGGAAATGTTTCAGTCAGGTCTCATACCTTAATAAACATAAGATGACGCATACAGGAGAAAAGCCTTTTTCATGTTCTGAATGTGGGAAATGTTTTAGTCAGGTCTCATACCTTAATACACATAAGAGGACTCATACAGGAGAAAAGCCTTTTCCATGTTCTGAATGTGGGAAATGTTTCAGTCAGGCCTCACATCTCAAGCAACACATGAGAACTCACACAGGATAAACACCATTTGCATTATCTGAAACTCACACGAGAAAATGTTTCAGTAAGATTTGAAATGACACAAGAAACTCACACAGGATAAAGACCAGTTGTATGTAAGGAATGTGGGTAAGGGTTTAATATGAGTCCGCCATTACACATCAACATGACACATCATGCAATTCTACTTCACTCATATAAATGTAAGTAATTAAAAACGTTAGTAAGCTCATAAAGATCTATGGATATCTGATATGTAAATCACGTTAATAGAGCAGTAAGTTGTACTAATGTATCAGCTTGTATTATTACACTACATGATATGATGCTGGGCTGTGCATTGCTGCCTTTTTGCTTGGTTACCAATAACCTTTCGATTTAAGGGATCCAGAACGTATGGACTTTGCTCTACACCATCATGCTGAGCACTCATAATACATTTGTGGACCTGTAAACTAAGCTATATATATTTTTTTATATAATCTTTATATATTTTTTAGCCTTAATAGCCCCTTACATTAATTTTCCTATTTTCTATGTACATTTGTTGCATCAAACAAAGCAATGAGTTTAAAGGGCTTGAAAATAAAAAAAACTATGCTTTTAGGTATTGAAAGACTCATAAATGTCAATAAAGTTATTTTTTAATTGAATAAGAATTGACTGGGATATTTCTTGATTTAATCATACATCCCCCTCATTTACTGTTCCCTCTAAGCTGTGTGCGCGCGCACATACCCTGAGATGAGCGCACACAATTAAACATGGAGTGCACACAGATCCCTAGGGGGATATGTATTCTTAGTTTTCCCAATCAACTTTTCCCACACTAGGAGAAATAGATCTCCATTGACCCTTTTCCTTTTGCCGGTGCTCCCTTTGAGATAGCTCTGGTGGGCGGAGAAACTCGATAGGGCAAATCTGGTGCTGATGTCAGATGTCGACGTCCGACATTAGCTTGCTCTCTCAAAGCATCAGAGTCATTCACCCTTCCATGCTGTGTAAACAACATTTCAATGTGTGCACAAAACAAATCAAAGAATCACACAGGACAAAAGGAAAATGGTCAATGGAGATCTATTTCTCCCTGGGTGGAAACAATTAATTGGGAAAATGTTATAAGCACATACCAAAGAAAAGAATCATACATTGCAAAACGAAATGTATATAGGGTCAACGGAGATCTATTTCTTAATGGGTGAAAAAAGGTTCATGGGAAAACTAAAATGAAAAATCCACCTGTAGAGAATTAGTAGGGCAGTGTTGGCGTTACATTCCCCGGGCATGAGTGACTGAGTCAGGGCAGTGTTGGCGTTACATTCCCGTGGGCATGAGTGACTGAGTCAGGGCAGTATTGGCGTTACATTCCCGGGGGCATGAGTGACTGAGCCAGGGCATTGTTGGTGTTACATTCCCTGGGCATGAGTGACTGAGTCAGGGCAGTGTTGGCGTTACATTCCCTGGGCATGAGTGACTGAGTCAGGGCAGTGTTGGCGTTACATTCCCTGGGCATGAGTGATTGAGTCAGGGCAGTGTTGTCGTTACATTCCCCGGGTATAAGTGACTGAGTCAGGGCATTGTTGGCGTTACATTCCCCGGGCATGAGTGACTGAGTCAGTGCATTGTTGGCGTTACATTCCCCGGGGATGAGTGACTGAGCCAGGGCAGTGTTAGGGTTACATTCCCCGGGCATGAGTGACTAAGCCAGGACAGTGTTAGGGTTACATTCCTCGGGGATGAGTGATTGAGTCAGGGCAGTGTTGTTGTTACATTCCCGGGGGCATGAGCGACTGAGCCAGGGCATTGTTGGCGTTACATTCCCCGGGCATGAGTCACTGAGTCAGGGCAGTGTTGGAGTTACATTCCCTGGGCATGAGTGACTAAGTCAGGGCAGTGTTGGCGTTACATTCCCCGGGGATGAGTGACTCGGTCAGGGCAGTGTTGGCGTTACATTCCCCTGGGATGAGTGACTGAGTCAGGGCAGTGTTGGCGTTACATTCTCCGTGGATAAGTGACTGAGTCAGGGCATTGTTGGCGTTACATTCCCCGGGCATGAGTGACTGAGTCAGGTCAGTGTTGGCGTTACATTCCCAGGGGATAAGTGACTGAGTCAGGGCAGTGTTGGCGTTACATACCCCGGGGATGAGTGACTGAGTCAGGGCATTGTTGGCATTACATTCCCCGGGCATGAGTGACTGAGCCAGGGCAGTGTAAGGGTAACATTCCCCGGGCATGAGTGACTGAGTCAGGGCAGTGTTGGAGTTACATTCCCTGGGCATGAGTGACTAAGTCAGGGCAGTGTTGGCGTTACATACCCCGGGGATGAGTGACTGAGTCAGGGCATTGTTGGCATTACATTCCCCGGGCATGAGTGACTGAGCCAGGGCAGTGTTAGGGTAACATTCCCCGGGAATGAGTGACTGAGTCAGGGAAGTGTTGGCGTTACATTCCCCGGGGATAAGTGACTGAGTCTGGGCAGTGTTGGCGTTACATACCCCGGACATGAGTGTCTGAGCCAGGGCAGTGTTGGCGTTACATTCCCCGGTCATGAGTGACTGAGCCAGGGCAGTGTTAGGGTAACATTCCCCGGGCATGAGTGACTGAGTCAGGGCAGTGTTGGAGTTACATTCCCTGGGCATGAGTGACTAAGTCAGGGCAGTGTTGGCGTTACATTCCCCGGGGATGAGTGACTCGGTCAGGGCAGTGTTGGCGTTACATTCCCCTGGGATCAGTTACTGAGTCAGGGCAGTGTTGGCGTTACATTCTCCGGGGATAAGTGACTGAGTCAGGGCATTGTTGGCGTTACATTCCCCGGGCATGAGTGACTGAGTCAGGTCAGTGTTGGCGTTACATTCCCAGGGGATAAGTGACTTAGTCAGGGCAGTGTTGGCGTTACATACCCCGGGGATGAGTGACTGAGTCAGGGCATTGTTGGCATTACATTCCCCGGGCATGAGTGACTGAGCCAGGGCAGTGTTAGGGTTACATTCCCCGTGCATGAGTGACTAAGCCAGGACAGTGTTAGGGTTACATTCCCCGGGGATGAGTGATTGAGTCAGGGCAGTGTTGTCGTTACATTCCCGGGGGCATGAGTGACTGAGCCAGGGCATTGTTGGCGTTACATTCCCCGGGCATGAGTGACTGAGTCAGGGCAGTGTTGGAGTTACATTCCCTGGGCATGAGTGACTAAGTCAGGGCAGTGTTGGCGTTACATTACCCGGGGATGAGTGACTCGGTCAGGGCAGTGTTGGCGTTACATTCCCCTGGGATGAGTGACTGAGTCAGGGCAGTGTTGGCGTTACATTCTCCGGGGATAAGTGACTGAGTCAGGGCATTGTTGGCGTTACATTCCCCGGGCATGAGTGACTGAGTCAGGTCAGTGTTGGCGTTACATTCCCAGGGGATAAGTGACTGAGTCAGGGCAGTGTTGGCGTTACATACCCCGGGGATGAGTGACTGAGTCAGGGCATTGTTGGCATTACATTCCCCGGGCATGAGTGACTGAGCCAGGGCAGTGTTAGGGTAACATTCCCCGGGCATGAGTGTCTGAGCCAGGGCAGTGTTAGGGTTACATTCCCCGGGGATGAGTGACTGAGTCAGGGCAGTGTTGGCGTTAGATAGCCCGGGAATGAGTGACTGAGTCAGGAAAGTGTTGGCGTTACATACCCCGGGAATGAGTGACTGGGCCAGGACAGTGTTCGCGTTACATTCCCCGGGCATGAGTGACTGAGTCAGGGCAGTGTTGGCGTTACATTCCCCGGGCATTAGTGACTGAGTCAGGGCAGTGTTGGCGTTACATTCCCCGGGCATTAGTGACTGAGCCAGGGCAGTGTTGGCGTTACATTCCACGGGCATGAGTGACTGAGTCAGGGCAGTGTTGGCGTTACATTCCCCGGGGATAAGTGACTGAGTCTGGGCAGTGTTGGCGTTACATACCCCGGGCATGAGTGTCTGAGCCAGGGCAGTGTTAGGGTTACATTCCCCGGGCATGAGTGACTGAGTCAGGGCAGTGTTGGCGTTACATACCCCGGGCATGAGTGACTGAGCCAGGGCAGTGTTAGGGTTACATTCCCCGGGCATGAGTGACTGAGTCAGGGCAGTGTTGGCGTTACATACCCCGGGCATGAGTGACTGAGCCAGGGCAGTGTTAGGGTTACATTCCCCGGGCATGAGTGACTGAGCCAGGGCAGTGTTAGGGTTACATTCCCCGGGGATGAGTGACTGAGTCAGGGCAGTGTTGGCGTTAGATAGCCCGGGAATGAGTGACTGAGTCAGGGAAGTGTTGGCGTTACATTCCCCGGGGATAAGTGACTGAGTCTGGGCAGTGTTGGCGTTACATACCCCGGACATGAGTGTCTGAGCCAGGGCAGTGTTAGGGTTACATTCCCCGTGCATGATTGACTGAGCCAGGGCAGTGTTAGGGTTACATTCCCCGGGCATGAGTGACTAAGCCAGGACAGTGTTAGGGTTACATTCCCGGGGATGAGTGATTGAGTCAGGGCAGTGTTGTCGTTACATTCCCGGGGGCATGAGCGACTGAGCCAGGGCATTGTTGGCGTTACATTCCCCGGGCATGAGTCACTGAGTCAGGGCAGTGTTGGAGTTACATTCCCTGGGCATGAGTGACTAAGTCAGGGCAGTGTTGGCGTTACATTCCCCGGGGATGAGTGACTCGGTCAGGGCAGTGTTGGCGTTACATTCCCCTGGGATGAGTGACTGAGTCAGGGCAGTGTTGGCGTTACATTCCCCGGGCATGAGTGACTGAGTCAGGTCAGTGTTGGCGTTACATTCCCAGGGGATAAGTGACTGAGTCAGGGCAGTGTTGGCGTTACATACCCCGGGGATGAGTGACTGAGTCAGGGCATTGTTGGCATTACATTCCCCGGGCATGAGTGACTGAGCCAGGGCAGTGTTAGGGTAACATTCCCCGGGCATGAGTGACTGAGTCAGGGCAGTGTTGGAGTTACATTCCCTGGGCATGAGTGACTAAGTCAGGGCAGTGTTGGCGTTACATTCCCCGGGGATGAGTGACTCGGTCAGGGCAGTGTTGGCGTTACATTCCCCTGGGATGAGTGACTGAGTCAGGGCAGTGTTGGCGTTACATTCCCCGGGGATAAGTGACTGAGTCAGGGCATTGTTGGCGTTACATTCCCCGGGGATGAGTGACTGAGTCAGGTCAGTGTTGGCGTTACATTCCCAGGGGATAAGTGACTGAGTCAGGGCAGTGTTGGCGTTACATACCCCGGGGATGAGTGACTGAGTCAGGGCATTGTTGGCATTACATTCCCCGGGCATGAGTGACTGAGCCAGGGCAGTGTTAGGGTAACATTCCCCGGGCATGAGTGTCTGAGCCAGGGCAGTGTTAGGGTTACATTCCCCGGGGATGAGTGACTGAGTCAGGGCAGTGTTGGCGTTAGATAGCCCGGGAATGAGTGACTGAGTCAGGAAAGTGTTGGCGTTACATACCCCGGGAATGAGTGACTGGGCCAGGACAGTGTTCGCGTTACATTCCCCGGGCATGAGTGACTGAGTCAGGGCAGTATTGGCGTTACATTCCCCGGGCATTAGTGACTGAGTCAGGGCAGTGTTGGCGTTACATTCCCCGGGCATTAGTGACTGAGTCAGGGCAGTGTTGGCGTTACATTCCACGGGCATGAGTGACTGAGTCAGGGCAGTGTTGGCGTTACATTCCCCGTGGATAAGTGACTGAGCCAGGGCAGTGTTAGTGTTACATTCCCCGGGCATGAGTGACTGAGCCAGGGCAGTGTTAGGGTTACATTCCCCGGGGATGAGTGACTGAGTCAGGGCAGTGTTGGAGTTACATTCCCTGGGCATGAGTGACTAAGTCAGGGCAGTGTTGGCGTTACATTCCCCGGGGATGAGTGACTCGGTCAGGGCAGTGTTGGCGTTACATTCCCCTGGGATGAGTGACTGAGTCAGGGCAGTGTTGGCGTTACATTCCCCGGGCATGAGTGACTGAGTCAGGTCAGTGTTGGCGTTACATTCCCAGGGGATAAGTGACTGAGTCAGGGCAGTGTTGGCGTTACATACCCCGGGGATGAGTGACTGAGTCAGGGCATTGTTGGCATTACATTCCCCGGGCATGAGTGACTGAGCCAGGGCAGTGTTAGGGTAACATTCCCCGGGCATGAGTGACTGAGTCAGGGCAGTGTTGGAGTTACATTCCCTGGGCATGAGTGACTAAGTCAGGGCAGTGTTGGCGTTACATTCCCCGGGGATGAGTGACTCGGTCAGGGCAGTGTTGGCGTTACATTCCCCTGGGATGAGTGACTGAGTCAGGGCAGTGTTGGCGTTACATTCCCCTGGGATGAGTGACTGAGTCAGGGCATTGTTGGCGTTACATTCCCCGGGCATGAGTGACTGAGTCAGGTCAGTGTTGGCGTTACATTCCCAGGGGATAAGTGACTGAGTCAGGGCAGTGTTGGCGTTACATACCCCGGGGATGAGTGACTGAGTCAGGGCATTGTTGGCATTACATTCCCCGGGCATGAGTGACTGAGCCAGGGCAGTGTTAGGGTAACATTCCCCGGGCATGAGTGTCTGAGCCAGGGCAGTGTTAGGGTTACATTCCCCGGGGATGAGTGACTGAGTCAGGGCAGTGTTGGCGTTAGATAGCCCAGGAATGAGTGACTGAGTCAGGAAAGTGTTGGCGTTACATACCCCGGGAATGAGTGACTGGGCCAGGACAGTGTTCGCGTTACATTCCCCGGGCATGAGTGACTGAGTCAGGGCAGTATTGGCGTTACATTCCCCGGGCATTAGTGACTGAGTCAGGGCAGTGTTGGCGTTACATTCCCCGGGCATTAGTGACTGAGTCAGGGCAGTGTTGGCGTTACATTCCACGGGCATGAGTGACTGAGTCAGGGCAGTGTTGGCGTTACATTCCCCGTGGATAAGTGACTGAGCCAGGGCAGTGTTAGTGTTACATTCCCCGGGCATGAGTGACTGAGCCAGGGCAGTGTTAGGGTTACATTCCCCGGGGATGAGTGACTGAGTCAGGGCAGTGTTGGCGTTAGATAGCCCGGGAATGAGTGACTGAGTCAGGGAAGTGTTGGCGTTACATACCCCGGGAATGAGTGACTGAGCCAGGGCAGTGTTTGCGTTACATTCCCCGGGCATGAGTGACTAAGCCAGGGCAGTGTTGGCGTTACATTCCCTGGGCATGAGTGACTGAGCTAGGGCAGTGTTGGCGTTACATTCCCCAGGTTTAGCACTGCACCCTCCAGCCAAATGTACCTGTGTGTAAGTGAGGAGTGAAAGCTGCTGCTGCTAGAACAGCACTCACTGACACATATACTTAGCAGAGCATCTTATGAGACAGAGGATGGGAAATACAGAGTGGAGAGGATGGGAGAGACAGGGGAGAGGATGAGAGAGACAGAGGGGGAGATGATGGGAGAAACAAAGGGGGAGATAATGGGAGAGACAGAGAGGGAAGGATGAGAGAGACAGAGGGGGAGAAAATGGGAGAGAAAGAGGATGGGTGGGACAGACGGGGAAGAGACAGAGGGGGGAGAGGATGGGAGAGATAGAAAGGGGGGAGATGATGGGAGAGACAGAGGTGGGAGATGATGGGAGAAACAAAGGGGGGAGAGGATGGGGAGACAGAAAGGGGGAGGATGGGAGGGACAATGGGGGGAGATGGGAGAGATAGAGGGGGGGAGATGATGGGAGAGACAGAGGGGGGAGAGGATGGTAAAGACAGAGGGGGAAGATGATGGGAGAGACGAGAGGTGAGAGTATGGGAGAGAAAGGGGAGAGGATTGGAGAGATAGAAAGGCGGGAGATGATGGGAGAGACAGAGGGGGGAGGTGATGGGAGAGGCAGAGAGGTGAGAGTATGGGAGAGACAGAGGGGGAGGATGAGAGAGACAGAGGGGGAGATAATGGAAGAGACACAGTATGGGTGGGACTGAGGGGCGAGAGGATGGGAAAGACAGAGGGTGAGATGATGGGAGAGACAGAGAGGTGAGAGTATGGGAGAAACAGGGGAGAGGATGGGAGAGATAGAAAGGGGGGGATGATGGGAGAGACAGAGGGGGAGATGATGGGAGAGACAGAGAGGTGAGAGTATGGGAGAGGCAGGGGAGAGGATGGGAGAGATAGAGAGGGGGCTGATGATGAGAGAGACAGAGGGGGGATGATGGGAGAGACAGAGAGGTGAGAGTATGGGAGAGACAGTGGAGAGGATGGGAGAGATAGAAAGGGGGAGATGATGGGAGAGACAGAGGGGGGAGATGATGGGAGAGATAGAGAGGTGAGAGTATGGGAGAGACAGAGAGGGGAGAGGATGGAAGAGACAGGGGAGAGGATGGGAGAGATAGAAAGGGGGCTGATGATGGGAGAAACAAAGGGGGGAGAGGATGTGAAAGACAGAGAGGTGAGAATATGGGAGAGACAGAGGGGGAGAGGATGGGAGAGATAGAAAAAGGGGGGATGATGAGAGAGACAGACGGGGAGATGATGGGAGAAACAAAAGGGGGAGAGGATGGGAAAGACAGAGGGGGAGATGATAGGAGAGACAGAGGGGGAGAGGGCAGGATAGACAGAGAGGGGAAATGATTATTGACAAAGGGGGAGGAGATGGGAGAGAGGCAGAGAGGGGGAGATTAAGAGAGAAAAGAAGGGGGAGAATCATTTCCCCATCCTCTCTCCTGTCATCCCCTTCTCTGTTTCAGCCTCCAGCAACCATCCTGTAACTTCTCCTCTGGCTTTTCCTCACACTGCTTTCTCTGCCCTCCCTCCCTGCCCCACTCCCACCCACCCTTGCGTTGTCTCAATTTATAGATACCTACTCTCCCATCTCAGTCGCTAACAATTTTTCTTTTTACTTTCTCACCTTTATCTTATCTACTCCCTACACCTACACACTGTGTCGAAATGCTCTCTCACTTTTTTCTCCTCCTCTTCTTCTACTGCCTCTCTCTCAGACTTTCATTTGCAGTCTCTCCATATCACACCCCCAATACTATAACCATCTCCCCTACCTTGCTCTCCTTTCCTCTTCTCTGCTCCCATGAACTACTCTCCCTCCTTCAATCACAATCTCATCCCCTCCCCAGCACTCATAAGCAGAAACATCACTGTAAGTCCCACTCCCATATTCTCTCACTCTCACTTCTCCTTCTCCTGGTTGCTTGAGACATATCTCCTAACCCAGGTCCCTCCCTCATTTCTACCTGCTTTCAGCCACGCTCTTCTCCAAGGGAAGAAAATACCAGAAAAACACAGATGATGGGAGAAACAAAAGGGGGAGAGGATGGGAAAGAAAGAGGGGGAGATGATCGGAGAGACAGAGAGGGCAAATTATTGATGACAGAGGGGAAGAGGCAATAGAGGGAAGAGATGGGAGAGAGGCAGAAAGGGGGATATTAAGAGAAAAGAAGGAGGAGAATCATTTCCCCATCCTATCCCATGTCATCCCCTTCTCTGTTTCAGCTTTCAGCAACCATCCTGTAACTTCTCCTCTGGCTTTTCCTCACTCTGCTACAAGCCTCCAACAACCATCTTGTAACTTCTCCTCTGGCTTTTCCTCACACTGCTACAAGCCTCTAGCAACCATCCTGTAACTTCTCCTCTGGAATTTCCTCACACTGCTACAAGCCTCCAACAACCATCTTGTAACTTCTCCTCAGGCTTTTCCTCACACTGCTACAAGCCTCCAGCAACCATCCTGTAACTTCTCCTCTGGCTTTTCCTTACACTGCTACAAGCCTCCAGCAACCATCTTGTAACTTCTCCTCTGGCTTTTCCTCACACTGCTACAAGCCTCCAGCAACCACCCTGTAACTTCTCCTCTGGCTTTTCCTTACACTGCTACAAGCCTCCAGCAACCATCCTGTAACTTCTCCTCTGGCTTTTCCTTACACTGCTACAAGCCTCCAGCAACCATCTTGTAACTTCTCCTCTGGCTTTTCCTCACACTGCTACAAGCCTCCAGCAACCACCCTGTAACTTCTCCTCTGGCTTTTCCTTACACTGCTACAAGCCTCCAGCAACCATCCTGTAACTTCTCCTCTGGCTTTTCCTTACACTGCTACAAGCCTCCAGCAACCATCCTGTAACTTCTCCTCTGGCTTTTCCTCACACTGCTACAAGCCTCCAGCAACCATCCTGTAACTTCTCCTCTGGCTTTTCCTCACATTGCTACAACCCTCCAGCAACCATCCTGTAACTTCTCCTCTGGCTTTTCCTCACACTGCTACAAGCCCCTAGCAACCATCTTGTAACTTCTCCTCTGGCTTTTCCTCACACTGCTACAAGCCTCCAGCAACCATCCTGTAACTTATCCTCTGGCTTTTCCTTACACTGCTACAAGCCTCCAGCAACCATCCTGTAACTTCTCCTCTGGCTTTTCCTCACATTGCTACAACCCTCCAGCAACCATCCTGTAACTTCTCCTCTGGCTTTTCCTCACACTGCTACAAGCCTCCAGCAACCATCCTGTAATTTCTTCTCCAAAATACCAGAAAAACACAGATGATGGGAGAAACAAAAGGGGGAGAGGATGGGAAAGAAAGAAGGGGAGATGATAGGAGAGACAGAGGGGGAGAGGGCAGGTTAGACAGAGACGGGAAATGATTATTGACAGAGGGAAAGAGGCAATAGAGGGAGGAGATGGGAAAGAGGGAGAAAGGGGGATATTAAGAGAGAAAAGAAGGAGGAGAATCATTTCCCCATCCTCTCCCCTGTCATCCCCTTCTCTGTTTCAGCTTTCAGCAACCATCTTGTAACTTCTCCTCAGGCTTTTCCTCACACTGCTACAAGCCTCCAGCAACCATCCTGTAACTTCTCCTCTGGCTTTTCCTCACACTGCTACAAGCCTCCAGCAACCACCCTGTAACTTCTCCTCTGGCTTTTCCTTACACTGCTACAAGCCTCCAGCAACCACCCTGTAACTTCTCCTCTGGCTTTTCCTTACACTGCTACAAGCCTCCAGCAACCATCCTGTAACTTCTCCTCTGGCTTTTCCTTACACTGCTACAAGCCTCCAGCAACCATCTTGTAACTTCTCCTCTGGCTTTTCCTCACACTGCTACAAGCCTCCAGCAACCACCCTGTAACTTCTCCTCTGGCTTTTCCTTACACTGCTACAAGCCTCCAGCAACCATCCTGTAACTTCTCCTCTGGCTTTTCCTTACACTGCTACAAGCCTCCAGCAACCATCCTGTAACTTCTCCTCTGGCTTTTCCTCACACTGCTACAAGCCTCCAGCAACCATCCTGTAACTTCTCCTCTGGCTTTTCCTCACATTGCTACAACCCTCCAGCAACCATCCTGTAACTTCTCCTCTGGCTTTTCCTCACACTGCTACAAGCCCCTAGCAACCATCTTGTAACTTCTCCTCTGGCTTTTCCTCACACTGCTACAAGCCTCCAGCAACCATCCTGTAACTTATCCTCTGGCTTTTCCTTACACTGCTACAAGCCTCCAGCAACCATCCTGTAACTTCTCCTCTGGCTTTTCCTCACACTGCTACAAGCCTCCAGCAACCATCCTGTAATTTCTTCTCCAAAATACCAGAAAAACACAGATGATGGGAGAAACAAAAGGGGGAGAGGATGCGAAAGAAAGAGGGGGAGATGATAGGAGAGACAGAGGGGGAGAGGGCAGGATAGACAGAGAGGGGAAATGATTATTGACAGAGGGAAAGAGGCAATAGAGGGAGGAGATGGGAAAGAGGCAGAAAGGGGGATATTAAGAGAAAAGAAGGAGGAGAATCATTTCCCCATCCTATCCCATGTCATCCCCTTCTCTGTTTCAGCTTTCAGCAACCATCCTGTAACTTCTCCTCTGGCTTTTCCTCACTCTGCTACAAGCCTCCAACAACCATCTTGTAACTTCTCCTCTGGCTTTTCCTCACACTGCTACAAGCCTCTAGCAACCATCCTGTAACTTCTCCTCTGGAATTTCCTCACACTGCTACAAGCCTCCAACAACCATCTTGTAACTTCTCCTCAGGCTTTTCCTCACACTGCTACAAGCCTCCAGCAACCATCCTGTAACTTCTCCTCTGGCTTTTCCTTACACTGCTACAAGCCTCCAGCAACCATCTTGTAACTTCTCCTCTGGCTTTTCCTCACACTGCTACAAGCCTCCAGCAACCACCCTGTAACTTCTCCTCTGGCTTTTCCTTACACTGCTACAAGCCTCCAGCAACCATCCTGTAACTTCTCCTCTGGCTTTTCCTTACACTGCTACAAGCCTCCAGCAACCATCTTGTAACTTCTCCTCTGGCTTTTCCTCACACTGCTACAAGCCTCCAGCAACCACCCTGTAACTTCTCCTCTGGCTTTTCCTTACACTGCTACAAGCCTCCAGCAACCATCCTGTAACTTCTCCTCTGGCTTTTCCTTACACTGCTACAAGCCTCCAGCAACCATCCTGTAACTTCTCCTCTGGCTTTTCCTCACACTGCTACAAGCCTCCAGCAACCATCCTGTAACTTCTCCTCTGGCTTTTCCTCACATTGCTACAACCCTCCAGCAACCATCCTGTAACTTCTCCTCTGGCTTTTCCTCACACTGCTACAAGCCCCTAGCAACCATCTTGTAACTTCTCCTCTGGCTTTTCCTCACACTGCTACAAGCCTCCAGCAACCATCCTGTAACTTATCCTCTGGCTTTTCCTTACACTGCTACAAGCCTCCAGCAACCATCCTGTAACTTCTCCTCTGGCTTTTCCTCACATTGCTACAACCCTCCAGCAACCATCCTGTAACTTCTCCTCTGGCTTTTCCTCACACTGCTACAAGCCTCCAGCAACCATCCTGTAATTTCTTCTCCAAAATACCAGAAAAACACAGATGATGGGAGAAACAAAAGGGGGAGAGGATGGGAAAGAAAGAAGGGGAGATGATAGGAGAGACAGAGGGGGAGAGGGCAGGTTAGACAGAGACGGGAAATGATTATTGACAGAGGGAAAGAGGCAATAGAGGGAGGAGATGGGAAAGAGGGAGAAAGGGGGATATTAAGAGAGAAAAGAAGGAGGAGAATCATTTCCCCATCCTCTCCCCTGTCATCCCCTTCTCTGTTTCAGCTTTCAGCAACCATCTTGTAACTTCTCCTCAGGCTTTTCCTCACACTGCTACAAGCCTCCAGCAACCATCCTGTAACTTCTCCTCTGGCTGTTCCTCACACTGCTACAAGCCTCCAGCAACCATCCTGTAACTTCTCCTCTGGCTTTTCCTTACACTGCTACAAGCCTCCAGCAACCATCCTGTAACTTCTCCTCTGGCTTTTCCTTACACTGCTACAAGCCTCCAGCAACCATCTTGTAACTTCTCCTCTGGCTTTTCCTCACACTGCTACAAGCCTCCAGCAACCACCCTGTAACTTCTCCTCTGGCTTTTCCTTACACTGCTACAAGCCTCCAGCAACCATCCTGTAACTTCTCCTCTGGCTTTTCCTTACACTGCTACAAGCCTCCAGCAACCATCCTGTAACTTCTCCTCTGGCTTTTCCTCACACTGCTACAAGCCTCCAGCAACCATCCTGTAACTTCTCCTCTGGCTTTTCCTCACATTGCTACAACCCTCCAGCAACCATCCTGTAACTTCTCCTCTGGCTTTTCCTCACACTGCTACAAGCCTCCAGCAACCATCTTGTAACTTCTCCTCTGGCTTTTCCTCACACTGCTACAAGCCTCCAGCAACCATCCTGTAACTTATCCTCTGGCTTTTCCTTACACTGCTACAAGCCTCCAGCAACCATCCTGTAACTTCTCCTCTGGCTTTTCCTCACACTGCTACAAGCCTCCAGCAACCATCCTGTAATTTCTTCTCCAAAATACCAGAAAAACACAGATGATGGGAGAAACAAAAGGGGGAGAGGATGCGAAAGAAAGAGGGGGAGATGATAGGAGAGACAGAGGGGGAGAGGGCAGGATAGACAGAGAGGGGAAATGATTATTGACAGAGGGAAAGAGGCAATAGAGGGAGGAGATGGGAAAGAGGGAGAAAGGGGGATATTAAGAGAGAAAAAAAGGAGGAGAATCATTTCCCCATCCTCTCCCCTGTCATCCCCTTCTCTGTTTCAGCTTTCAGCAACCATCTTGTAACTTCTCCTCTGGCTTTTCCTCACACTGGTACAAGCCTCCAGCAACCATCTTGTAACTTCTCCTTTGGCTTTTCCTCACACTACTACAAGCCTCCAGCAACCATCTTGTAACTTCTCCTCTGGCTTTTCCTCACACTGCTACAAGCCTCCAGCAACCATCTTGTAACTTCTCCTCTGGCTTTTCCTTCACACTGCTACAAGCCTCCAGCAACCATCCTGTAACTTCTCCTCTGGCTTTTCCTCACACTGCTACAAGCAACCATCTTGTAACTTCTCCTCTGGCTTTTCCTCACACTGCTAGAAGCCTCCAGCAACCATCTTGTAACTTCTCCTCTGGCTTTTACTCACACTGCTACAAGCCTCCAGCAACCACCCTGTAACTTCTCCTCTGGCTTTTCCTTACACTGCTACAAGCCTCCAGCAACCATCCTGTAACTTCTCCTCTGGCTTTTCCTTACACTGCTAAAAGCCTCCAGCAACCATCTTGTAACTTCTCCTCTGGCTTTTCCTCACACTGCTACAAGCCTCCAGCAACCACCCTGTAACTTCTCCTCTGGCTTTTCCTTACACTGCTACAAGCCTCCAGCAACCATCCTGTAACTTCTCCTCTGGCTTTTCCTTACACTGCTACAAGCCTCCAGCAACCATCTTGTAACTTCTCCTCTGGCTTTTCCTCACACTGCTACAAGCCTCCAGCAACCACCCTGTAACTTCTCCTCTGGCTTTTCCTTACACTGCTACAAGCCTCCAGCAACCATCCTGTAACTTCTCCTCTGGCTTTTCCTTACACTGCTACAAGCCTCCAGCAACCATCTTGTAACTTCTCCTCTGGCTTTTCCTCACACTGCTACAAGCCTCCAGCAACCATCCTGTAACTTCTCCTCTGGCTTTTCCTCACATTGCTACAACCCTCCAGCAACCATCCTGTAACTTCTCCTCTGGCTTTTCCTCACACTGCTACAAGCCCCTAGCAACCATCTTGTAACTTCTCCTCTGGCTTTTCCTCACACTGCTACAAGCCTCCAGCAACCATCCTGTAATTTATCCTCTGGCTTTTCCTTACACTGCTACAAGCCTCCAGCAACCATCCTGTAACTTCTCCTCTGGCTTTTCCTCACATTGCTACAACCCTCCAGCAACCATCCTGTAACTTCTCCTCTGGCTTTTCCTCACACTGCTACAAGCCTCCAGCAACCATCCTGTAATTTCTTCTCCAAAATACCAGAAAAACACAGATGATGGGAGAAACAAAAGGGGGAGAGGATGGGAAAGAAAGAGGGGGAGATGATAGGAGAGACAGAGGGGGAGAGGGCAGGATAGACAGAGAGGGGAAATGATTATTGACAGAGGGAAAGAGGCAATAGAGGGAGGAGATGGGAAAGAGGGAGAAAGGGGGATATTAAGAGAGAAAAGAAGGAGGAGAATCATTTCCCCATCCTCTCCCCTGTCATCCCCTTCTCTGTTTCAGCTTTCAGCAACCATCTTGTAACTTCTCCTCTGGCTTTTCCTCACACTGGTACAAGCCTCCAGCAACCATCTTGTAACTTCTCCTTTGGCTTTTCCTCACACTGCTACAAGCCTCCAGCAACCATCTTGTAACTTCTCCTCTGGCTTTTCCTCACACTGCTACAAGCCTCCAGCAACCATCTTGTAACTTCTCCTCTGGCTTTTCCTTCACACTGCTACAAGCCTCCAGCAACCATCCTGTAACTTCTCCTCTGGCTGTTCCTCACACTGCTACAAGCAACCATCTTGTAACTTCTCCTCTGGCTTTTCCTCACACTGCTAGAAGCCTCCAGCAATCATCCTGTAACTTCTCCTCTGGCTTTTCCTCACACTGCTACAAGCCTCCAGCAACCATCCTGTAACTTCTCCTCTGGCTTTTCCTTACACTGCTACAAGCCTCCAGCAACCATCTTGTAACTTTTCCTCTGGCTTTTCCTCACACTGCTACAAGCCTTCAGCAACCATCTTGTAACTTCTCCTCTGGCTTTTCCTCACTGCTACAAGCCTTCAGCAACCATCTTGTAACTTCTCCTCTGGCTTTTCCTCACACTGCTACAAGCATCCAGCAACCATATTGTAACTTCTCCTCTGGCTTTTCCTCACACTGCTACAAGCCTTCAGCAACCATCTTGTAACTTCTCCTCTGGCTTTTCCTCACACTGCTACAAGCCTCCAGCAACCATCTTGTAACTTCTCCTCTGGCTTTTCCTCACACTGCTACAAGCCTTCAGCAACCATCTTGTAACTTCTCCTCTGGCTTTTCCTCACACTGCTACAAGCCTCCAGCAACCATCCTGTAATTTCTTCTCCAAAATACCAGAAAAACACAGATGATGGGAGAAACAAAAGGGGGAGAGGATGGGAAAGAAAAAGGGGGAGATGATCGGAGAGACAGAGAGGGCAAATGATTGTTGACAGAGGGGAAGAGGCAATAGAGGGAGGAGATGGGAGAGAGGCAGAAAGGGGGATATTAAGAGAGAAAAGAAGGAGGAGAATCATTTACCCATCCTCTCCCCTGTCATCCCCTTCTCTGTTTCAGCTTTCAGCAACCATCTTGTAACTTCTCCTCTGGCTTTTCCTCACACTGCTACAAGCCTCCAGCAACCATCTTGTAACTTCTCCTTTGGCTTTTCCTCACACTGCTACAAGCCTCCAGCTATCCAGCAACCATCTTGTAACTTCTCCTTTGGCTTTTCCTCACACTGCTACAAGCCTCCAGCAACCATCTTGTAACTTCTCCTTTGGCTTTTCCTCACACTGCTACAAGCCTCCAGCAACCATCTTGTAACTTCTCCTCTATGTCTCTTTACTCCCTTCTCTCCCTCCCGTGTGCGCGCACGGGCGGGTCCTCGTGCGCATGCGAGCCCAACCGGGGGCGCGCACGATTAGCCGCTCTTGCGCATGTGCGCCCATCTGGGCAACATTATCTTGTTCATGTGTACTTTATATATACATATATATAAAAGCATAACAATAAAGAAAATACAAAGTAAAGCATATCCCTTTTACATGGCGCGCACCCCTAGGGCCTAATTGTAATATAGAGAATAATCACATATATAGTTGTGAGCATGCAAGTTGTTGCTAACGCTTGTGGGCTCGCAGCGAGGGGCCACATTTGCGGTGGTGGAGCATCCCAACGTCCCCGCAAATGCGGATCCTCGCGAAGCGAGGGTTTGCATTTGCGGAGGTGGAGGCTCCAACGTCGGCTGTGTTAACACACACACACACAACTTTTAAACCAAAAAAAATCTCAAAGGCGCCTCACACCGGTTATACACACACACACACACACACCGCGGACAAGGGCAAATGCGGGTCCTCTCGAAGCGAGGGGCCGCATTTGCAATGCGGGTCCTCTTGAAGCACTTAGGGAATGAGGCAACCTTAACGTAACAGACACCGACACGCACTAAGAATCCCACTATAACGGCCAACCCGCGCGCCACTACAAACAGTGGAAACACACAAAATACCCACAAAAATTACATAAAATGCTTACCCATAGCAAGGGGGGGGGCACCCAGGACCTCTGAAAGTGAAGTTACACCTCTATTTATGTCCAAATTCCCGTGTTCAGACACACGAAAATCCCCTAAGCGACAACAAAAATGGCCGCCGAAAAAAACGAAAACGAGGCTCACCTCGGAAACCTGCATTAACCTCAGAACCAACCTTAACGTAAAAAACACCCACACGCACGACAAATGGCGGAACTGCGCCCACCTAAAAACAGTCAAAACACACCAAATACCCACAAAAACAACATAAAAAGCTTACCCATAGCAAGGGGGGGCACCCAGGACCTCTGAAAGTGAAGTTACACCTCCATTTAAGTCCTAATTCCCGAGTTCACACACACAAAAATGCCCTAAGCTAGAAAAAAAATGGGCGCCGAAAAAAATGAAAACGAGGCTCAAAGACCCAGGACCGCTCAGCCACCTACAACTTACCCAAGAAGGGATCCGAGATAAGCTCGGAAACCCGGATTAACCGCAGGGGATCCGAGATAAGCTCCGAGCCCTGCATTAACCCCACATTAACCATCGCAGTGGGGGTCCCGATTGCATGCGATCGGGGACCCCCGCTGCAATCGAAATTCAAAATCCCCACGCTACAGGTCCTTAAAGGACCCTAAAAGTCCTTAAAGGACCCGTTGTAAAAGAAAAAAAAAATACACTGTCACCCTGTCAATCATGGGGGTCAATACAGACCCCCCATAAAACCCTCATTAACCCTGTCACTCATGGAGGTCAATAGAGACCTCCATAAGCCCTTCATTAAGCCTGTCACAACTCATGGGGGTCAATACAGACCCCCATAAGCCCTTCATTAACCCTGTCACTTATGTGGGGCAATACAGACCCCCATAAGCCTCTATTTAACCCCATCAGTCCCATAAGGGTATATTAACACCATTATGGGCCTGTTACAACACTACATTAACCACATAAGTGCCATGATGGTCCTCAAGGATCATCATGACACTAAGTATTAACACTATACTGCACTAGACCCCCCCAATAACACATTACAGATCAACTAAACACCCTCTACACTAACCTATTAACATCTACACTACCTACCCCCTATTAACCCCCACCACTCTAATTACAGAAAATAAAAAAGCCTAAAGTCACACAAAAAAAAATCTACATTACATGAAATAAAAAACTAACTCACAAAAAAAAATTAACTACATTACACAAAATAAAAAAAACCAAGTCACAAAAAAAAGGAACATTACAGAAAAAAAAAACATTACAACCCCCCCCTCACTACAGAAAAAAAAATACACACCTGAAAAGGAAATACATATAATACAAATACATACAATACAAATACATACAATACAAATACATACAATTACAATACAATTACATACAATTACAATACAATACACCACTATCTAATATATATTACACAATCTATCTAAATAAATACCATAATCAAATATACATCCTATCTATATAATAATACATTCCCAATCTATCTAAATAAATACCATAATCTAATATACATCCTATCTATATAATAATACATACACAATCTATCTAAATAAATACCATAATTTAATATACATCCTATCTATATAATAATACATACCCAATCTATCTAAATAAATACCATATTATTATATACATCCTATCTATATAATAATACATCCCCAATCTATCTAAATAAATAACACAATTTAATATACAATACATCATATGCTATCTATATAAAACCCTTAGCTAACATACAATACATGCTATCTATATATTAACTAATCTAAATCTAAGCTAAAATAAAAAAAATAACACCACTTACTCTTACCAGATTTCCATTGCGATCAGCCACCTACGAAAAATTGTTAAAAAAAAATGAATGCAACACGTTTACACTAATAAAATAAACATTAGAGACATTCTATACATTCCAGACATTCTATACATTATATACATTCTATATATTCTAAATATTGTACTCACCTTTCCGCCATGTCCCGGGCGGCATTCTTTCAATCCTTCTCCGGCACGGCACCTGTTAAAAAAAACACAACATTAATACACATACATCAATATAAAATAAACATAATCTACATTATACTTACCTATCCGCGATGTCTCCGGCCTCCTCCGGATCCTCTTCTGCCACGCCCTGTAAAAAAAAAAATATATATATATATATATATATATATATATATTGTGACAGATTCACTGTCACTCTCAGGATCCGTGTCCTGATATCCAGCACCAAAATGGAGAAAGCAGGAGCCCTTTAAATGTTTAGCAGATTTATGCTGTTTATTTGTCAGCATACAACAGAAAATAAAGCAAACAGAAAATAAGTCCTAGCTTCTCCTTGAAGCCCTGCATAACTTAACTGTAGTTCCCTTACTATCTTTCATAGAAGTGAAAACATACAGTCCAAATATAGGTAGCAGAGGTGTCTTTCTCTCTCACCTCAGCTCTGTATCTCCGGCCTCTTTTCCCAAAGCAGATCCCTCCTTTGGTCATTACCTCCAGGGACTTTCTGATCCTCTTATCTGCATGCTCGCTTTTCAAAGCTTCTGGCTTTGGTCGTTTAGTTTTCAGTGCGGCTTCTGACTTCAGCCCTGCACACATCCACAGCACTCCAGCTCTGTCAAACAGCTCTCCCCCTGGAGACAGCCGCAGCAGCCGGTCTCCATTGCAGCCACACCCCTGCCTTTTGAGCAGGTTGTTAACTCTCTCACTCCTGGGGAAAAGTCTTGAAGAGCTCTCTTCTGCCCTCTGGTGGCACTTCACCACATATCCCCCACCCCAGCTCGACACCATGGGGTTGAGCGTCCAACGCCATGAGGCCGTATCCGCAATCCAACGCATCCTCTGTATCATCAGTGTTCTCTTCGGTACCTCCTGCGATCTGCTAATGATCGTGACCTCTTGGTTCACTATCGCTCTGTGAATCTTCGGAGCCTCAACTTGTATCGTGGCATCCCTAACGTCACTCTGCGACATCTGTGACACCCCTGGTCTTCCATCGCTGAGGGTATTCTCCAATGTAGGAATTTTGGCTGCTTTCCACCTTGCACACTTTTCCACTTTATTAATTCGCGCTTTCAACTCGCCCATTTGGGTACAGGTGTCTGGCTCAGATAGCAGCTGGTTTTCTTTGGTCGAGCTGTACAACTCTTGGTCAACCTCCGTGACCGCTTGAGCTTGTCGGGCTCCCTTCAGACCTTTCTGTAGGGTCTCCAATACTCTTTCATTAGGATCATCATTATTATAATTTCCATTTCGCAGCTTACCTTCTTCATCACTGCTTTCAAATTCCTTTGTCTTTCCTTGGAACCGTGTTTTCTTTCTGGGTGAAGAGACAATTCTTTTTCCCGCTCTTCCTTTAACTTCATATTTTCTACTTTCTTTGCCGTTCGGCCTGCTGTCACTTAAACTTTGAGGGTAGGACACCGGCCCGCCCATCTCTCTGAGTGTCCTGCCCCAGGGACCCTTGAAAAGTACTTCTTGTACTTTGGTATGAGAATATGTTTCTCCATACAGTCGCTTCCCTGGGGGTACATCACCGGTTTCTGTGACTTTGTCTTTCACCGGATGCATCTTTTCTTTTAGACCCATCATCTTATTCTTGCAGCTCTGACTTATCCTATTTATAGCTTTAATGCAAGGACTGATGTTCGCCAGTTCACTCTCCAGCTTGGTTACTCCCTGACAGTTCGTGGCCAGATGGTGTGGTTTCGTCTGTTCAAATCCACCCCAGCAGCATCTACGCCTCATCTGCAGACCGGGAGCCTGGGACTGGAGCTTCCTCACTTCGGCCTCCTTATGCTTGGAGTTCATTTGCTCCTTTAATACTGTTAAATGTTCTTTCTTTTCCAGGAGATTATCCACAGCTTTCTCATCCCTTTCAACTTCACTATGAAACAGCAACTTCTTGGGCTGCCTTTCTTCCTTCTGTTTCTGGCTCTCTTGGTACCAGGTGCTCCTATTGGCTGGCTGACAACTCTCACCAAAACGTATCAGCCTCATCCAGTCATCTTGCTTCTTTTCTGGTACAGCATCCTTAAGAGGCTCCACAAGCATGTCCTCTCTCAGGGCTGCTTCTTGTGCCTGGGTCCGCACCTCCTCTTTCTTGCGGTTCACAGCAGGACTACTCGTTACCACTGTGCTTTCAGTCCTGTAAGGTCTGCAACTCTCTACTTCTGCCAGGAAGGATCTCTCAGATGTTGGGTTTTGCTGGAATATCTCCAGCTGTTCACCAACTTCAGGCTGACACTCAGCAGATAGGCCAGTACACTTCTTAGTGGCCTCTTGAATCCTAGATTCCTGGAAAACACTTTTATTTCCGGCATCCTCAGCCTTCATCCGTATTATATCTTCTTTCAGTGGCTTGTCCACTTGCTTTGCCTCCAAGGCTTCCAGCTTTTCATCATCTTTGGCTTCCTTCAGCCGCAGTTTCTCCTCATTAGTTTGTTGCAAATCCAGTTCACTCTGCTTGTACTGGATCTTTTGCTGTATGTTCAATTCAGGAATCTCCTCTGACTCTTCTATCAGGTCCTCCCCGATTATCTTTGGCTGCTCAGCCGTGTTTTCTTCACCATTCTGTCTTTCTTGTACAAGCTCCTTGGCTATGCCTCGCATATGAGCTTTCTGCAAGTATCGCTCTGCATTCAATGTATCATCTTGTGCACACAGTTCCTGAAGATCGGACTTAGTCTCAACTCCACTCTGCTTCAACTGTGCCTCAATATCAGGGAGTGTGCTCACCCTCTGCTTTTCTGGAGTATGGAACAGGAGCTCCTTTTCTATTGCAGCTGCTTCCCTCTGGGATATAAAGTCAGTGAGGAGGTCTTGCTTCACCTGTTCGCCACTGTACAGCCGCTTCTGCATAATTCTCTCATTCATCTTGTACTTGGGGGGACTCTTCCACTGCTCCCAATTAGACTTCGGTGTCTTCTTCCTATAGGACACTCTGTTGTCCTCAAACACAGGCTTCCTTCTCCATTCAGGAATATAACCTGGCATCATCCTGATCCCCTTGATTTCAGTAGCAACTTGCCTGTCTTCTACTTCCGGCTTTTTGAAACCCACTGGGATAGAGTTCAACTGTACTCCTTGCTTTACTGGTTTCCCGTCTTGCTTCTCTTTATCCATAGCACTTTGTTCTATGGCAAACTGAAACAGAACGCTCTCGGGACACTTAATAGTTTTAGAAGGACACACCTCCATGCCCTGCTTCATATGTTCTCTCAGAGACAGTGGTTTGTCTTTCTCCATCTCAATCTCCAGACTCTTTTCTTCCTTATCTTTTATTTTGGAAAGATTTCCAGTTTCTTTATCATTTTTATGACATTCTTCCTTTCTAAGAACACTGGCCATATTCTTCCACTTGGTCTCTCCTTTCTCTAGGTCAGAGATCTTTGTCAGGCACTTTCTTTCTCTAGTACTCTCCAGCTCAGGAGTATTCACCAAGGACCGGTGGCTGTGTCTGTCCAGGTCTCTTATGGAGGCCTTCTCCTCGCTCTTGTCCACAAGATTTCCGCATCTGTTTGGGTTCCCTTCTTCCCCAATGACTTTATCAGCATCATTGGTCTCTTTTGCTCTCTCAGCAATCTCCCTTGTGCTCTCTGCTGTTCTCTCAGCAATCTCACTTGTGCTCTCTGCTGCGCTCTCAGCCGTCACAGTGGCGCTCTCTGCTGCGCTCTCAGCCGTCACAGTGGCGCTCTCTGCTGCGCTCTCAGCCGTCACAGTGGCGCTCTCTGCCGACTCACTTGCAGCGACTCCTGCCGTCTCACTCGTCTCACTTGCAGCGGCTCCTGCCGTCTCACTCGTCTCACTTGCAGCGGCTCCTGCCGTCTCACTTGCAGCGGCTCCTGCCGTCTCACTTGCAGCGGCTCCTGCCGTCTCACTTGCAGCGGCTCCTGCCGTCTCACTTGCAGCGGCTCCTGCCGTCTCACTTGCAGCGGCTCCTGCCGTCTCACTCGTCTCACTTGCAGCGGCTCCTGCCGTCTCACTTGCAGCGGCTCCTGCAGTCTGTCTCGTCTGCGCTGCAGTCTCTCTCGTCTGCTCTGCAGTCTCTCTCGTCTGCTCTGCAGTCTCTCTCGCCTGCTCTGCAGTCTCTCTCGCCTGCTCTGCAGTCTTTTTTGATGCTCTCTTGGTGGCTTGTTGCACTCGCTCTGCTACCCACCAGGTCTCTAACTCCTGATTTCTTTCTTCATCAGGTTTGATTTGCCTTCCCTTAACAGGGAAACTGCATTTTAAACTTGGGCAGACAGGCATGTTCGTTGGATAGCAATAAGCCGGTCTGTCAAAAAAATCCCAGGAGTGAAGTCTCTGTACGGTTTTCACTCCCAGTCTGAAAAGGATCTCTTCCTTCAGAACACAATACTTTGTAGCCTTTTCTTCAGGCAGATCACAATATGCTCTCTGAGCTTCTCCACACAGATAGGGACCCAGGACTGTGGCCCAGTGCTGTTTAGGCCAACCTTCCCTGGTAGCAATCTTCTCAAAGTTCAGGAGATAGGTTCCAACGTCATCCTGAGCTGTCATCCTCTTTAGGAAGCGATTAGGATTCATGCTTCCACTTGCTTCTGTAACCACAGTATTATTTGCAGACCTCAGTTTCTGCAGCTGCACTTTCTGTGCCTCCAATGATTCTCTCATGTGGACTCTGTCTATTTCCACTTGTATCTGCCACTTCTCTGTGGCCTCACGCATGCGGATTATGTCCTTTTCTGCTTGTCTCTGCCATTTCTCTGTGGCCTCTCTCAGACATGCAGCAGCATCTCTTAGTCGAGCATCATTTGCAGCAAGGGCTCTGTCTTCTGCAATTTCTTTCAGCCCTTTCTGCTGGCTTTCTTGCTGACAAGCTCCGCCCCCTTTTTGGCATGTAGTGGCGTCTAACAGGGCTTTCAATAGCTCCTCCATTGTTGTACTGTACTGTGGGCTGTCTTCTTAAACACAGACAATTTTCTATCCCACCACTGCCACCATAAATGTGACAGATTCACTGTCACTCTCAGGATCCGTGTCCTGATATCCAGCACCAAAATGGAGAAAGCAGGAGCCCTTTAAATGTTTAGCAGATTTATGCTGTTTATTTGTCAGCATACAACAGAAAATAAAGCAAACAGAAAATAAGTCCTAGCTTCTCCTTGAAGCCCTGCATAACTTAACTGTAGTTCCCTTACTATCTTTCATAGAAGTGAAAACATACAGTCCAAATATAGGTAGCAGAGGTGTCTTTCTCTCTCACCTCAGCTCTGTATCTCCGGCCTCTTTTCCCAAAGCAGATCCCTCCTTTGGTCATTACCTCCAGGGACTTTCTGATCCTCTTATCTGCATGCTCGCTTTTCAAAGCTTCTGGCTTTGGTCGTTTAGTTTTCAGTGCGGCTTCTGACTTCAGCCCTGCACACATCCACAGCACTCCAGCTCTGTCAAACAGCTCTCCCCCTGGAGACAGCCGCAGCAGCCGGTCTCCATTGCAGCCACACCCCTGCCTTTTGAGCAGGTTGTTAACTCTCTCACTCCTGGGGAAAAGTCTTGAAGAGCTCTCTTCTGCCCTCTGGTGGCACTTCACCACAATATATATATATATACTTACATCCGCACTCCCGGACATCCCCGATGCTAATGAGGCTCCAGGAGAATTTTCCGGAAGAAAATAAGCAATGGTGCCTTCTGATTGGTTGAAAACGCTGTCTATCAAATTCACCCAATCAGGAGGCGCCAATGTGTGAGTCAATCAGAAAGGGATACACCCTAAAATCCCACTCTGATTGGAAAATGCACATATCAATCTTTATTTACACCAATCACAAGGCGCAGATGCCTTCAGCCAATCACAATGGAATACACCCCCACATGGTGATTGGTTGGAGCCTCTGCGCATTCTGATTGGTTGCACTGACAATAGCCAATCACAATGGAATACACCCTCATGTACTGATTGGTGAAGGATTTGCGCTTTCTAATTGGCTACTGTTAAAATCAATCAATATTACAGCCAATGGGAAGGCGCAGATGTCTTCACCAATCAGTACGTGGGGGTATATTCCATTGTGATTGGCTGATGGCAATAAAGCCTTAGGATTGGTTCAAATAAAGATTGAAAGGTGTGTTATGCAATCAGCGTTGTATTTTGGGGTGTATACTTTTTTCATTGGTTCACAAATGGGGTCTTCTCATTGGCTGAATTGGATAGACAGCCTTTTCAGCCATTTAGAAGCCGCCATTGCCAATTTTACTCTGGAACACTCCATAGGAAGGTCATTAGCGTCGGAGACATCCGCAAGGGCGCATGTGTGTCGTTTTGGTGAAACTCGCAAAACACCACAAAACACCTACGGATATTCATACCACACAGTGCACACATTCAGCATGCTTACACAGCAGCTCCACACCACTAATGCTGCAGCAACATCAACACACATTGCCAGCTCTTCATCACAATGCTTCAAAATAGGTACAGTATATTCATTTAGTAATGTATTACATATTTATTATACACCAAACAGCATTAGCTACCTTACAATTTCATTGCCGTCATTTTTTGACGGGCAATTCGCTAGTATATATATATTTATAAATAAATATATATTTATATTACACATAACCCAGCTACTCTCCCATCTCAGTCACTAACAATTTTTCTTTTTACTTTCTCACCTTTATCTTATCTACTCCCTACACCTACACACTCTGTCGAAATGCTCTCTCGCTTTTTTCTCCTCCTCTTCTTCTGCTGCCTCTCTCTCAGACTTTCATTTGCAGTCTCTCCATATCACACCCCCAATACTATAACCATCTCCCGTACCTTGCTCTCCTTTCCTCTTCTCTGCTCCCATGAACTACTCTCCCTCCTCCAATCACAATCTCATCCCCTCCCCAGCACTCATAAGCAGAAACATCACTGTAAGTCCCACTCCCATATTCTCTCACTCCTCCTTCTCCTTGCTGCTGGAGACATATCCCCTAACCCAGGTCCCTCACTCATTTCTACCTGCTTTCAGCCACGCTCTGCTCCAAGGGCAGAAAACACCAGAAAAACACAGAATTTGATACCCATCACTTGTCACAAACCCTCCACTCTACCTTTCTCCTGCGCTCTCTGGAACGCACAATCTATCTGCAATAAACTCACTTTCACTCACAACCTTTTCATTACCAACTCCCTTAATCTTCTGGCTCTCACTGAAACCTGGCTCTCCCCTTCAGACACTGCCTCCCCTGCAGCACTCTCGCATGGTGGTTTTCACCTCAGTCACACACCTAGACCTGGGAACAAACAAGGTGGTGGTGTGGGTGTATTAATTTCTTCTCGTTGCACATATCACCTCATACCCCCTGTCCCATCCCTCCAATCTTCATCTTTTGAAGCTCATACTATCCGCCTCTTCTCTCCTATCCCTCTACGAGTTGCTGTAATCGATCACCCCCCAGCTATTCCCTCTCAATTTCTCGATCACTTTTCCGCCTGGCTCCCACACTTTCTTTCCTCCAACATTCCTACACTGATACTTGGTGACTTCAAAATTGCCATTGACACCCCCACTTCCCCAGCAGCCGCCAAACTACTTGCACTCACCTCTTCCCTCGGCCTCTCACAACTTACAGATTCTTTAACTCACCATAATGGACACTCTCTTGACCTTATTTTCACCAATATTAGCCATACCTCCATTCCAGTCATCCACCCTCTCCATCTATCTGACCATCACCTCCTTACCTTCAACCTCACCATATCTTCCTACCATCGCTGTTCTTCAACCCCAGCCACAATAACCCACAGAAACATGCTAGCACTCGACCCTACCCAACTCTCCACTGTGCTCCAACCTCTTCTCAGCACTATCACCAACCTCAACTGCCCTGACACTGCCACCTCACACTACAAATCTACTCTCTCTTCCACCCTTGACACCCTTGCCCCCATAACTACACACAGACGCCCTCAATCTCATCCACAAACATGGCACACTATACACACAAGTTACATTCAGAAGTGCTCCCGCACTGCTGAACGACTATGGAGGAAATCACGCTCCACAGCAGATTTCCTTCACTACAAGTTTATGCTACGTTCCTACTCTTCTGCCCTCAACCTGGCCAAACAGCACTACTTCACATCACTAATATCAACTCTGTCCTCCAACCCCAAACGTCTGTTTGCCACTTTCAATACTCTCCTGCGCCCACCACCTCCCCCCATCCCTTCCTGTCTCACGGCTGAAGACTTTGCCAACCATTTTACACATAAAATTCAATCTATCCGCAATGAACTCTCCTCTCATCGTGGCTCACACACTCCACCCTCTCAACTAACCAACAACACCCAATCTGCTCCCCTCCCCTTTCCCACAGCCACTTTAAACTACTTTACCCCTGCAACAGAGGATGAAGTCTCCATCCTAATATCATCCTCTCACCTCACTACCTGTCCTTCGGATCCTATTCCATCTCAGCTCATCCCTCCCCTCTCTACTACACTAATCCCAGCTCTTCAACCTTTCCCTAAACACTGGCACGTTTCCATCATCTCTAAAACATGCCATGATTACACCCACTCTCAAGAAACCCTCATCCAATTCTGAAGTTGCATCTAACTATCGTCCTATCTCTCTACTTCCCCAGGCTTCCAAACTGCTGGAGCGGCTCGTCTATAACTGCCTTACCAGTTTCATCTCCTCTAACTCTCTTCTGGACACCTTCCATTCTGGCTTTCGGCCCCAACACTCCACAGAGACAGCCCTCATAAAAGTCACCAATGACCTGCTCACCGCCAAGTCTAAAGGCCACTTTTCCATTTTGCTTCTTCTGGATCTCTCTGCCGCCTTTGATACAGTTGACCATCCGCTTCTACTCCACATTCTCGCCTCCCTCGGCATTCGAGACACTGCTCTCTTGTGGTTCTCATCATACCTCCAAAAACGATCATTTAGCGTCTCCTTCTCCGGCACATCTTCTTCTCCTCACCCCCTGTCTATTGGCATACCACAAGGATCATTCCTAGGCCCCCTCCTCTTCTTCATCTACACATCCTCACTCGGCACCCTAATAAACTCTTTTGGGTTCCAGTACCATCCCATATGCAGATGACACCCAAATCTACCTCTCATCACCAGATCTATCCCCCTCTCTTCTAGCACACGTCTCCGACTGCCTCTCTAGTATATCCTCTTGGATGTCCGCCCACCATCTGAAACTCAACATGTCTAAGACTGAACTCTTAATCTTCCCACCCCTACTACAGCTTCAATTCACATCTCTCTCTCTGTCAACAATGCCATCATCACTCCCACCTCCCAAGCCCATTGTCTCGGGGTTCTACTGGACCCTGCCCTCTCTTTCATCCCACACATACAGTCTCTAACCAAATCCTGTCTTTTCCATCTAAAAAACATATCCAAAATACGCCATTACCTTACACAAGACACTACTAAGATTCTAATACACTCTCTCATCATTTCTCGTCTTAACTATTGCAACTCGCTCCTTGTTGGCCTGCCCATCACTCGCCTCTCCCCACTTCAATCCATTATGAATGCCTCCGCCAGACTCATCTTCCGTTCACATCTTCAGTATCGGCAGCTCCTCTTTGTCAATCACTTCACTGGCTTCCCTTAGTTTCCAGAATAAAGTTTAAAATCTTGACCCTAACTTATAAAGCCCTCAACAACAGCGCACCCCCATACATCTCTGCTCTCATCTCCAAATACTCCCCCACACGCCCTCTTCGTTCTTCTAATGACCTTCTTCTTTCTACCATTCTTGTCACCTCCTCGCACTCCTGCCTCCAGGACTTTTCTCGTGCTGCCCCTATTGTCTGGAACTCCTTGCCTCGCTTCACCAGACTATCCTCCTGCCTTAAATCCTTCAAAACTTCAATAAAAAAATAAAGAAGACTATAACCTTCCTCCCTAACATGCTCAGCACTACTCTCTCCCTACTGTGCCACAAATTTCAACCTTTAGATTGTAAATCTGCGAGTCTCAATCCTGCGCGGTGCTTTAGGGAAAGCGCTATGGACACCGGAATCCAAGCTCAAAGACAGGGCCCTCCATTCATTGTGATGTGTGAATCTTGAACTTGTCATTTCCTGTAACTTAACTTATGTACAGCGCTACGGAATATGTTGGCGCGTTACAAATAAACGATAATAATAAATAATAATAATACCTTGTGAGGACTCAAGCCCTTTTGCTACCAATAACAAAGTCTCTAATGGCAACACCTTGTATCCGGGACAAGATGTTAATAAACCTTTCCTGATGGATTCTCTCAATCCCTCCACAAAGGCTGCTCCCAGCATCTGAGCATGTATCTTATTATACAAGCTGAAACCCAAATCAGAAAATACTTGTGTAAGTCTGGAATGATATATTTCCACTGACTCTGTCTTATCCTGTGTAATATCCGACAAATTAATAGCCTTATCTGCTAGTTTATCCGTAGCCCATGCCTAACTGATCACAAAATATTATACTAGACATGTAGTTAGTATCAGTAGTCAATTCAGTATCTGACAAACTTTTCTCCATAATCGGCCAAAAACCATCTCCGGCTTTAATCTCACAAAGACTAATCAAATGTCTCCATGCTGCAGCATAAGCTTTCTGAAACTGCGCTATTCTTCTATAAAAAAGCATAGGCTGTTTCTCTGGATTTGGTAATGTATTTACCAGGGACTAAGCTTGTGACGGAGTGAATGCAACATACATTGTGGGAGCCCCCTCTGTATTAAACATATTATCAAAATTTCCAGTAAGAGGTGGTGCTTTCACCCTTCTTTTATTCTGTGAATCACACTCTGATCGTGACTGTAAGTCTGTGTCTTTATGGCCATCTGCATGTGGTGTAGATTTATTATTTGCAGCACATTGGGCAGTAACAGTCTGAATATCACTCATGGATATCTGTAACGTTTGAGATGCTTGCTCTATATTGGGCATGATTGGCAAGGGTGTGTAACAGGTCCCGTCTGCTTTAAGAATGGGATATAAGGGCGTATATGGAAGGGAGGTGTGTGTTTGCACAGTGGGATTAACTGTAGGCGTGTCGTTAGTTCCCTTTCCCTGCCCATTACATTGCAACGAGGACTACATAGTAACAGGTATTTCATGTTTTACTTCTTTTGTGTTACAGGGAGCATGGTACATGTCTCTGGCAATTGCCTTGGCTACCCTGTACCACGCTTCCACACTTGATAATAAACCATTATCTTTCAACAACCCTTTCTTTTCTTTCAACATTTTATGCCATTCTTCTTCTTGTGATCTGTCCTCATTACTGCTCATAAAACCACAAATTCAGTGAATCTTTTTAGCTTTCTTAACAGCTTCATGACCCTCTCTCTCACACAATTTCACGGGCCAGCTTGCCCTGACTCGGCTTTTCTAAATTCTGTCCCATTTTTACGTCAATGTCACAGACAGTAACACTTTGTATTCAGAGACCGATATCACAGAGATAGAGAGAGCAGCAGCACAGCGTAGGAAGATCAAGCAGAGGAAAGAGGGCAAAGCTTAGAAATGGGTTGGTCTATTATGATCGACCGTTATAGGCTGGCCAGACCTACACGTTCTCTCTGAACATAGACCGTCACAGGGTTTGCCCTCCGAAGACTAGGTGGGTGGTGTGTGACTAGTTCACCTCCCTTTAAAAGTACAGAGTGTTTTAGTAAGAAGTTATGAATGCACAGAAACTTCAGACAAAATATTTCAACATTGTATAACCAATTGGAGAATAAGAAAGACGGAAATTCAAGGTGTTATTGATGCCTGTCGTGCTCCACTGCCACAAATTTTTGGTTTGTGCGTCTTCCATAAACACATGCGTGACCACTCACTACCAAAAGTGGATAGTTTCAGGTAAGAATTTTTAGAAGAGCGCAAAAGAATATTTATATATGTATATATATATATTTAAAAGTACACAGAAATATGCAAACTGTTACATGCAATGCATTCAAACAAAATATTCTCCTATTACATTGTAGGTCTTATGGAGATTTCCTTCTTAGTTAAACAGTCCGAAAAATTACACACCTATCCGTAGTGTGTATAATTACGCCTCTGATTATTGTTACGTTGTTTTGTTTGTTACACAACCAATTCGCAGGGTCGGCGTTCGTATATATACTTATACTCTTAGGGGTACGTATACAGTCCTAAGGTACTGTTTCCTTTGAGATACCTACTGTTCCATTTGAGGTACCGTCTCAAAGTCTAACTTTGTGTACATATCTTAAACTGTTTACTTTTGAAATCAATCTCCTCCCGGGACACACCTACTTTCACGCACCAATCACACAAACATTTACTTCATGTACTGTAATTCAACAACAACTTTCCATGAACAGAAACATGAAACATGACAGTTATTTTATTTACTGTACAAAATTCAGACGACCTTAAAACATTGACATAGAAAGAATTCTCTTAACTAAGATACGCCCTTAAAAGAATTCAGCGGGACAAGAGGGGGGAAATTCTTTTCACTGTACACTCTGACCTTGCCTGTCACGAAATTCACTGCTACAGTCTTAAAGGTACAGAGGAAAGATTTCTAAGCTGCATTTCTCAGTTATATTGCAAACAATCACAGGCAACAGATATTATTCAGTACAGATATTTCTTCAAAGTAGACCCTGGGCAAGTAATTTACCTGTACTTTTGGTGCCTTGCAGTAGCAGAGGAAGACAAAGAGACAAAAATACAGAGGCAGTACATATATGCAAGGTTTTTAAACATTAACCTTACCATAGATTAGAGTTGATCAGACTCCTTTCTGCCACTGCATACCCGTCTCAAAGTCTTCCTTTGGTCGGCTGCCTGTTGGTCCGAACCCAGGTTCCCTGTTCGGGCGCCATATTGATTTGGAAGGATAAATAATCCCATAGTGATATCTGTTGCTGGCCAAATTATCCATCTGTTGGACATATGTGCACACAGAGACAAGAATTTACACAGACACAGAGTTCTGGTATAAAGCTTCTTGTATATTGCCCAACGAACCCCCCCAAATACAACATAGAAACTTATATGGTATAAGTTTATCAGATATAACAATCATACGACTCATTGTCAGACAGTTAGTAAGTTATTTGATTGGTTGACAAAGTAGGAATGGGCCTTCCATATTTGGTCTCTGAAGTTAATGTCGTTATGGTCAGGTTAGGTGAAGCTTCTGATTGGGTCTGGAAGGCGGCGGGGATCATATCCTTATTTGGTCAAGGATGTTAATGTCATCTGGGAGCTCCCGGATATAGTGTAAATGTCATCTTAGGATTTCCAGGATATGACTCAGTAGCCATCTTAGGACTCTCAGGATACGGCTTCGGTCGCCATCTTAGGACTCTTGGAAAATAAAGAATAAAAGTAATTAGTGCCTTATCTTATGATATAATGTAAGGAAAAGGAATGCAGCATGGAAATAACATAAATTTTCATGAATTTCGTCCACAACAGTTGGAATGTGATGAAAAAAGAGAGGGAGATTGGATGGGGTGAAAGAGGGATAATGATAAGGAAGATTTGTGGGGGGGGGGAGAGGCTAGGAGAGAGAGGATGGAGGGAAAAAGAGAGGATGAGGGCTATGTTACCTCTAATTTTTTTGAGTATGTGTATGCTAAAAAATTCTGTTGTGCAACATTTTGCAAGGAGAGTAAGTCAGGTGATAATCAATGTTATTGTGTCTTAAGCTCACTACCATTCATTGCTTGAAATTTAGCATTTGTTTACAATATAATGGAGTATGGGTTAAGAAACTTAGCAAAGTTTTACATGTAAAAATAGATTTATTACTCACACTAAGTGATTCAATTTGCTTCCAAATGTAACTGGAATTTAACCTTCTTAATTGTATATACATAATATTGGGTGAACTCTTTTCACAATGCTGCAGAGCTATTGAATTTACAATAGATCTTAATATCCTTTTACAGTACAGTAGACTCCCAGTTAACCGGCACCCATGGAGATTGGTAGGTGTCAAGTAAATGTAGTTTCTGGTTGCTTGAGAGTTACATAATAAAGAGGCCTAGATTAGCTGCACATAGGATGCTCTGCTAAGTATATGTGTCAGTGAGTGCTGTTCTAGCAGCAGCAGCTTTCACTCCTCACTTACAATCAGGTACATTCCGCTGGAGGGTGCAGTGCTGAACCCGGGGAATGTACCGCCAACACTGCCCTGACTCAGTCACTCATGCCGGGGGTATGTAACCCTAACACTGCCCTGGCTCAGTCACTCATGCCCGGGGTATGTAACCCTAACACTGCCCTGGCTCAGTCACTCATGCCCGGGGTATGTAACCCTAACACTGCCCTGGCTCAGTCACTCATGCCCGGGGTATGTAACCCTAACAATGCCATGGCTCAGTCACTTATCCCTGGGGTATGTAACCCTAACACTGCACTGGCAAGTCACTCATGCCCTGGGAATGTAACGTCAACACTGCCCTGACTCAGTCACTCATGCCGGGGGTATGTAACCCTAACACTGCCCTGGCTCAGTCACTCATGCCCGGGGTATGTAACCCTAACACTGCCCTGGCTCAGTCACTCATCCCCAGGGTATGTAACCCTAACACTGCCCTGCTCAGTCACTCATGCCCGGGGTATGTAACGATAACACTGCCCTGGCTCAGTCACTCATGCCCGGGGGTATGTAACCCTAACACTGCCCTGGCTCAGTCACTCATGCCCGGGGTATGTAACCCTAACACTGCCCTGGCTCAGTCACTCATCCCCAGGGTATGTAACCCTAACACTGCCCTGGCTCAGTCACTCATGCCCGGGGTATGTAACCATAACACTGCCCTGGCTCAGTCACTCATCCCCGGGGTATGTAACCCTAACACTGCACTGGCTCAGTCACTCATGCCCTGGGAATCTAACGCCAACACTGCCCTGGCTCAGTCAATCATGCCCGGGAATGTAACCATAACACTGCCCTGGCTCAGTCACTCATGCCCGGGGTATGTAACACTAACACTGCCCTGGCTCAGTCACTCATGCCCGGGTATGTAACCCTAACACTGCCCTAGCTCAGTCACTCATGTCCGGGGTATGTAACCTTAACACTGCCCTGGCTCAGTCACTCATGCTTGGGCTATGTAACCCTAACACTGCCCTTGCTCAGTCACTCATGCCCGGGGAATGTAACCCCAACACTGCCCTGGCTCAGTCACTCATGCCCGGGGTATGTAACCCTAACACTGCCCTGGCTCAGTCACTCATGCCCGGGGTATGTAACCCTAACACTGCCCTGGCTCAGTCACTCATGTCCGGGGTATGTAACCCTAACACTGCACTGGCTCAGTCACTCATGCCCTGGGAATGTAACGCCAACACTGCCCTGACTCAGTCACTCATGCCCGGGGTATGTAACCCTAACACTGCCCTGGCTCAGTCACTCATGCCCGGGGTATGTAACCCTAACACTGCCCTGGCTCAGTCACTCATGCCCGGGGTATGTAACCCTAACACTGCACTGGCAAGTCACTCATGCCCTGGGAATGTAACGTCAACACTGCCCTGACTCAGTCACTCATGCCGGGGGTATGTAACCCTAACACTGCCCTGGCTCAGTCACTCATGCCCGGGGTATGTAACGTCAACACTGCCCTTGCTCAGTCACTCATGCCCGGGGAATGTAACCCTAACACTGCCCTGACTCGGTCACTCATGCCCGGGGTATGTAACCCTAACACTGCCCTGGCTCAGTCACTCATGCCCAGGGTATGTAACCCTAACACTGCCCTGGCTCAGTCACTCATGCCCGCGGTATGTAACCATAACACTGCCCTGGCTCAGTCACTCATCCCCGGGGTATGTAACCCTAACACTGCACTGGCTCAGTCACTCATGCCCTGGGAATCTAACGACAACACTGCCCTGGCTCAGTCAATCATGCCCGGGAATGTAACCATAACACTGCCCTGGCTCAGTCACTCATGCCCGGGGTATGTAACCCTAACACTGCCCTGGCTCAGTCACTCATGTCCGGGGAATGTAACCTTAACACTGCCCTGGCTCAGTCACTCATGCTTGGGCTATGTAACCCTAACACTGCCCTTGCTCAGTCACTCATGCCCGGGGAATGTAACCCCAACACTGCCCTGGCTCAGTCACTCATGCCCGGGGTATGTAACCCTAACACTGCCCTGGCTCAGTCACTCATGCCCGGGGTATGTAACCCTAACACTGCCCTGGCTCAGTCACTCATGTCCGGGATATGTAACCCTAACACTGCACTGGCTCAGTCACTCATGCCCTGGGAATGTAACCCCAACACTGCCCTGACTCAGTCACTCATGCCCGGGGTATGTAACCCTAACACTGCCCTGGCTCAGTCACTCATGCCCGGGGTATGTAACCCTAACACTGCCCTGGCTCAGTCACTCATGCCCGGGGTATGTAACCCTAACAATGCCATGGCTCAGTCACTTATCCCTGGGGTATGTAACCCTAACACTGCACTGGCAAGTCACTCATGCCCTGGGAATGTAACGTCAACACTGCCCTGACTCAGTCACTCATGCCGGGGGTATGTAACCCTAACACTGCCCTGGCTCAGTCACTCATCCCCAGGGTATGTAACCCTAACACTGCCCTGGCTCAGTCACTCATGCCCGGGGTATGTAACGCTAACACTGCCCTGGCTCAGTCACTCATGCCCGGGGTATGTAACCCTAACACTGCCCTGGCTCAGTCACTCATGTCCGGGGTATGCAACCCTAACACTGCCCTTGCTCAGTCACTCATGCCCGGGGAATGTAACCCCAACACTGCCCTGGCTCAGTCACTCATGCCCGGGGTATGTAACCCTAACACTGCCCTGGCTCAGTCACTCATGCCCGGGGTATGTAACGCTAACACTGCCCTGGCTCAGTCACTCATGCCCGGGGTATGTAACCCTAACACTGCCCTGGCTCAGTCACTCATGTCCGGGGTATGTAACCCTAACACTGCCCTGGCTCAGTCACTCATGCCCGGGGTATGTAACCCTAACACTGCCCTGGCTCAGTCACTCATGCCCGGGGTATGTAACCCTAACACTGCCCTGGCTCAGTCACTCATCCCCAGGGTATGTAACCCTAACACTGCCCTGGCTCAGTCACTCATGTCCGGGGTATGTAACCCTAACACTGCACTGGCTCAGTCACTCATGCCCTCGGAATGTAACGCCAACACTGAACTGGCTCAGTCACTCATGCCCAGGGTATGTAACCCTAACACTGCCCTGGATCAGTCACTCATGCCCGGGGTATGTAACCCTAACACTGCACTGGCTCAGTCACTCATGCCCTGGGAATATAACGCCAACACTGCCCTGACTCAGTCACTGATCCCCAGGGTATGTAACCCTAACACTGCACTGGCTCAGTCACTCATGCCCTGGGAATGTAACCCTAACACTGCCCTTGCTCAGTCACTCATGCCCGGGGAATGTAACCCTAACACTGCCCTGGCTCAGTCACTCATGCCCGGGGTATGTAACCCTAACACTGCACTGGCTCAGTCACTCATGCCCTGGGAATCTAATGCCAACACTGCCCTGGCTCAGTCAATCATGCCCGGGAATGTAACCATAACACTGCCCTGGCTCAGTCACTCATGCCCGGGGTATGTAACACTAACACTGCCCTGGCTCAGTCACTCATGCCCGGGGTATGTAACCCTAACACTGCCCTAGCTCAGTCACTCATGTCCGGGGTATGTAACCTTAACACTGCCCTGGCTCAGTCACTCATGCTTGGGCTATGTAACCCTAACACTGCCCTTGCTCAGTCACTCATGCCCGGGGAATGTAACCCCAACACTGCCCTGGCTCAGTCACTCATGCCCGGGGTATGTAACCCTAACACTGCCCTGGCTCAGTCACTCATCCCCGGGGTATGTAACCCTAACACTGCACTGGCTCAGTCACTCATGTCCGGGGTATGTAACCCTAACACTGCACTGGCTCAGTCACTCATGCCCTGGGAATGTAACGCCAACACTGCCCTGACTCAGTCACTCATGCCCAGGGTATGTAACCCTAACACTGCCCTGGATCAGTCACTCATGCCCGGGGTATGTAACCCTAACACTGCCCTGGCTCAGTCACTCATCCCCGGGGTATGTAACCCTAACACTGCCCTGGCTCAGTCACTCATGCCCGGGGTATGTAACCCTAACACTGCACTGGCTCAGTCACTCATGCCCTGGGAATCTAACGCCAACACTGCCCTGGCTCAGTCAATCATGCCCGGGAATGTAACCATAACACTGCCCTGGCTCAGTCACTCATGCCCGGGGTATGTAACACTAACACTGCCCTGGCTCAGTCACTCATGCCCGGGGTATGTAACCCTAACACTGCCCTAGCTCAGTCACTCATGTCCGGGGTATGTAACCTTAACACTGCCCTGGCTCAGTCACTCATGCTTGGGCTATGTAACCCTAACACTGCCCTTGCTCAGTCACTCATGCCCGGGGAATGTAACCCCAACACTGCCCTGGCTCAGTCACTCATGCCCGGGGTATGTAACCCTAACACTGCCCTGGCTCAGTCACTCATCCCCGGGGTATGTAACCCTAACACTGCACTGGCTCAGTCACTCATGTCCGGGGTATGTAACCCTAACACTGCACTGGCTCAGTCACTCATGCCCTGGGAATGTAACGCCAACACTGCCCTGACTCAGTCACTCATGCCCAGGGTATGTAACCCTAACACTGCCCTGGATCAGTCACTCATGCCCGGGGTATGTAACCCTAACACTGCCCTGGCTCAGTCACTCATCCCCGGGGTATGTAACCCTAACACTGCCCTGGCTCAGTCACTCATGCCCGGGGTATGTAACCCTAACACTGCACTGGCTCAGTCACTCATGCCCTGGGAATCTAACGCCAACACTGCCCTGGCTCAGTCAATCATGCCCGGGAATGTAACCATAACACTGCCCTGGCTCAGTCACTCATGCCCGGGGTATGTAACACTAACACTGCCCTGGCTCAGTCACTCATGCCCTGGGTATGTAACCCTAACACTGCCCTAGCTCAGTCACTCATGTCCGGGGTATGTAACCTTAACACTGCCCTGGCTCAGTCACTCATGCTTGGGCTATGTAACCCTAACACTGCCCTTGCTCAGTCACTCATGCCCGGGGAATGTAACCCCAACACTGCCCTGGCTCAGTCACTCATGCCCGGGGTATGTAACCCTAACACTGCCCTGGCTCAGTCACTCATGCCCGGGGTATGTAACGCTAACACTGCCCTGGCTCAGTCACTTATGCCCGGGGTATGTAACCCTAACACTGCCCTGGCTCAGTCACTCATGTCCGGGGTATGTAACCCTAACACTGCCCTGGCTCAGTCACTCATGCCCGGGGTATGTAACCCTAACACTGCCCTGGCTCAGTCACTCATGCCCGGGGTATGTAACCCTAACACTGCCCTGGCTCAGTCACTCATCCCCAGGGTATGTAACCCTAACACTGCCCTGGCTCAGTCACTCATGTCCGGGGTATGTAACCCTAACACTGCACTGGCTCAGTCACTCATGCCCTGGGAATGTAACGCCAACACTGAACTGGCTCAGTCACTCATGCCCTGGGAATGTAACGCCAACACTGCCCTGACTCAGTCACTCATGCCCGGGGTATGTAACCCTAACACTGCCCTGGATCAGTCACTCATGCCCGGGGTATGTAACCCTAACACTGCCCTGGCTCAGTCACTCATCCCCGGGGTATGTAACCCTAACACTGCACTGGCTCAGTCACTCATGCCCTGGGAATATAACGCCAACACTGCCCTGACTCAGTCACTGATCCCCAGGGTATGTAACCCTAACACTGCACTGGCTCAGTCACTCATGCCCTGGGAATGTAACCCTAACACTGCCCTTGCTCAGTCACTCATGCCCGGGGAATGTAACCCTAACACTGCCCTGGCTCAGTCACTCATGCCCGGGGTATGTAACCCTAACACTGCACTGGCTCAGTCACTCATGCCCTGGGAATCTAACGCCAACACTGCCCTGGCTCAGTCAATCATGCCCGGGAATGTAACCATAACACTGCCCTGGCTCAGTCACTCATGCCCGGGGTATGTAACACTAACACTGCCCTGGGTCAGTCACTCATGCCCGGGGTATGTAACCCTAACACTGCCCTAGCTCAGTCACTCATGTCCGGGGTATGTAACCTTAACACTGCCCTGGCTCAGTCACTCATGCTTGGGCTATGTAACCCTAACACTGCCCTTGCTCAGTCACTCATGCCCGGGGAATGTAACCCCAACACTGCCCTGGCTCAGTCACTCATGCCCGGGGTATGTAACCCTAACACTGCCCTGGCTCAGTCACTCATCCCCAGGGTATGTAACCCTAACACTGCCCTGGCTCAGTCACTCATGTCCGGGGTATGTAACCCTAACACTGCACTGGCTCAGTCACTCATGCCCTGGGAATGTAACGCCAACACTGCTCTGACTCAGTCACTCATGCCCAGGGTATGTAACCCTAACACTGCCCTGGATCAGTCACTCATGCCCGGGGTATGTAACCCTAACACTGCCCTGGCTCAGTCACTCATCCCCGGGGTATGTAACCCTAACACTGCCCTGGCTCAGTCACTCATGCCCGGGTATGTAACCCTAACACTGCACTGGCTCAGTCACTCATGCCCTGGGAATCTAACGCCAACACTGCCCTGGCTCAGTCAATCATGCCCGGGAATGTAACCATAACACTGCCCTGGCTCAGTCACTCATGCCCGGGGTATGTAACACTAACACTGCCCTGGCTCAGTCACTCATGCCCGGGGTATGTAACCCTAACACTGCCCTAGCTCAGTCACTCATGTCCGGGGTATGTAACCTTAACACTGCCCTGGCTCAGTCACTCATGCTTGGGCTATGTAACCCTAACACTGCCCTTGCTCAGTCACTCATAGCCCGGGGAATGTAACCCCAACACTGCCCTGGCTCAGTCACTCATGCCCGGGGTATGTAACCCTAACACTGCCCTGGCTCAGTCACTCATGCCCGGGGTATGTAACCCTAACACTGCCCTGGCTCAGTCACTCATGTCCGGGGTATGTAACCCTAACACTGCACTGGCTCAGTCACTCATGCCCTGGGAATGTAACGCCAACACTGCCCTGACTCAGTCACTCATGCCCGGGGTATGTAACCCTAACACTGCCCTGGCTCAGTCACTCATGCCCGGGGTATGTAACCCTAACACTGCCCTGGCTCAGTCACTCATGCCCGGGGTATGTAACCCTAACACTGCCCTGGCTCAGTCACTCATGCCCTGGGTATGTAACCCTAACACTGCACTGGCAAGTCACTCATGCCCTGGGAATGTAACGTCAACACTGCCCTGACTCAGTCACTCATGCCGGGGGTATGTAACCCTAACACTGCCCTGGCTCAGTCACTCATGCCCGGGGTATGTAACCCTAACACTGCCCTTGCTCAGTCACTCATGCCCGGGGAATGTAACCCTAACACTGCCCTGACTCGGTCACTCATGCCCGGGGTATGTAACCCTAACACTGCCCTGGCTCAGTCACTCATGCCCAGGGTATGTAACCCTAACACTGCCCTGGCTCAGTCACTCATGCCCGCGGTATGTAACCATAACACTGCCCTGGCTCAGTCACTCATCCCCGGGGTATGTAACCCTAACACTGCACTGGCTCAGTCACTCATGCCCTGGGAATCTAACGACAACACTGCCCTGGCTCAGTCAATTATGCCCGGGAATGTAACCATAATACTGCCCTGGCTCAGTCACTCATGCCCGGGGTATGTAACACTAACACTGCCCTTGCTCAGTCACTCATGCCCGGGGTATAAAACCCTAACACTGCCCTGGCTCAGTCACTCATGTCCGGGGTATGTAACCTTAACACTGCCCTGGCTCAGTCACTCATGCTTGGGCTATGTAACCCTAACACTGCCCTTGCTCAGTCACTCATGCCCGGGGAATGTAACCCCAACACTGCCCTGGCTCAGTCACTCATGCCCGGGGTATGTAACCCTAACACTGCACTGGCTCAGTCACTCATGCCCGGGGTATGTAACCCTAACACTGCCCTGGCTCAGTCACTCATGTCCGGGATATGTAACCCTAACACTGCACTGGCTCAGTCACTCATGCCCTGGGAATGTAACCCCAACACTGCCCTGACTCAGTCACTCATGCCCGGGGTATGTAACCCTAACACTGCCCTGGCTCAGTCACTCATGCCCGGGGAATGTAACCCTAACACTGCCCTGGCTCAGTCACTCATGCCCGGGGTATGTAACCCTAACACTGCCCTGGCTCAGTCACTCATGCCCGGAGAATGCAACGCCAACACTGCCCTGGCTCAGTCACTGATCCCCGGGGTATGTAACCCTAACAC